>LPNX010895154.1:0-192460 GCA_001517045.1 Pseudotsuga menziesii
GATTCTAAATTGTTTCTCTATATATACGACTTCATCACTTTTCAAACCTTTAAGGAATGTTATAGGCTATTGTTTATGATGAATTTCTTTCTAGCAGGTGAAGGTTTAGATGGAAATGTTCTAATATTTCTCAGGTGCTCTCTGCAATGTGATCAGCTGGTTTTTGTCCGATTAATATAATAAATTGCAATGGCCTATATGCTAGGAACTTTGTTTTTTATTTTTGCATACGCTGACTTCATTTTATCATCTAGTAGTATTTTTCCTTGATATTGTCTTATGCAATAATTGTTAAATGCAGGGAAGCCATGTTAGATCCTACAGCAGTATTTTCTATGCTGTTTGGAAGTGAGTTGTTTGAAGAGTACCTAGGACAGCTTGCAATGGCTTCATCTGAAATGTTTAGTGAAGGTGAAGAAGTAGATCCCAGGAAACTGCAAGAAAAGCTGAAGGTATTTTCAAACATCTTTGGGAATATGCTTTTCGCAATGCTTATATATTTTGGGGATTTGTTGTTCTGATCTAATCCTATCCTCCTTTGCTATACTGATACTATACTTTTTGTTCCGTTATAGGATTTTGGCACTATACTGATCCTTGACCAAGCTTATAGCTTTTTGGAAGATTGCTGCATTATAGAACTCGGTTGTTACAGCATATGGCTAGTAACCCAGGGGGCATTGCACTTCCAACCGATCAGATGAAGGGAACTGAAACCCTGAAGTTTGAACCAACAAGCATGATGTTATGTTTTCTTACATGCTTTTATATTTTTTTAACAAAAAACAGTCAATAGATCCAATCCCTGAATAATGCAGCGACGGTTAATAATGCACACGATCCCTGAATAATAGAGCCAAGGATTAAGATAGGCCGACACAGCTAAGATGAATTAAGTTTGACTGGAAATCAATTTGATAGGTAGCATGTTTCACAATATTTAAAAAAAAAAAAATTTCATCAGGCGTCGCTTAAGCGACGCTTAGGAACCGTCGCTTATCCGACAGTTATTCAAAAAATCCGTCGCTAATCCGACAGTTTCCCTTTCTCGCCGTCGATTAAGCGACGCCTGGGGATGCAAATATTTTTAAAAAAATTTCTTCATTGTCGCTTAATAAGTGTCGGATAACCGACGATGTAAATTCAAGCGACGGTTACTTAAGTGTCTCTTAAGCGACGGTTACTTAAGTGTCGCCTAACCGACGACACGTTTCCGACGCTTCAAAAAAAACCAAAGTGTCGTACATGCGACAGGGAAGTGTCGAAAATCCGACATGACAGCCGTCGGATTTTTGGTCAAAATGTAGTAGTGGTAATACCATGCGGTTGTACCAATACTCCAAAAATTAACACATTCTTCAATATTTTGATTTACCTTTGTTATGCCTCAAAGCCATGATATTCCATATATGTATGTCCCTTTTGTCAACATCTTCCATAATCAAATGTGGTTGAGTGACATCAGTTATTAAAACCATAGCATATCATGGATTAACCCTTTCTCTTCCATAATGAGTTCCAGTCTCTATAGATTCAACCCTTCTATCCTAATAACTTGACCATTAATTAGGAGGTCAAGATAGTCCCCTCTTGTCAAAATTATATTTTCCATTGTAACTCCTTTCAATTATTGCGCCAATAGGTGCTCTATAGCCCAGTATGGGGGATATCTTGTAACGTTCCTCTTGTAACAGTCCTCATGTAACGTTCCTCATGTAACATTCCTCTTGTAAACGTCGGCTATAAATAATATTGCGCAAAAAAATAAAAAATAAAAAATATAATTATCCACCAAAATAAGTGTCGGCCACAAAAACAACCTAATATGGGGGAGATGTTGTAATGTTCCTACCTAACAAAACAATAAAAAATTAAAAAATTAATTATCCGCAAAAAAATGTTGGTCAGAAAAACAACACAATATGGGGGAGATGTTGTAATGTTCCTACCTAACAAAATAAAAAAAAAAAAAAAAAATTGAATTATCCGCAAAAAAAATGTTGGCCTTCCACATGGTTTTATTGTACATAGTTTAGGAGGTCCTTGCAAATGGTTTAAAAAACATGTGCAAGGCCTCCTAAACAACCCATGCTTTTATTGTACAGGGTTTAGGAGGGCCTTGCAAATGGTTTTAAGACCATGTGCAATCTCCTAAACAACCCATGGTTTTAGGAGGGCCCTGCACATGGTTTTAAAACCATGTATGGGGGAGATGTTGTAATGTTCGTTCCTAACACAATAAAAAATAATAAAAAATATTAGAGATTAATAATAAAAATATTATATGCCAACCTTAAATAAAAAGATGTGTCTTTTGGTTTGAATCAAATCAATGGCTATATATAGGACACACCAAAGTCGATAGCTCCTTCAATGCAATACTTAAGAAGAGTTTTTCACCTCGAGATATTTGATCCCTCTTGGCGCTTGATAGAGCATAGGATTTGGATCTATGCTGGTGCAACAAACAATTTAATTGTAATTTGTAAATAAGGTTACACCATGTAAAGAGTGCTCTTGTATTTTAGTGAAACGACAACCTACAAAAATGTAATATAGTTGCAATAATTCAAAACAATATGGAAATCATTTTGTTCACAATGAAAAATTGTTCCCCACAATCCAGTGCACGCTATCAAAATGGACTTTACATGTAAATTACACAAAAAATATATATGAATACTTGACAATTGTAGATTCAAGTAGTATGAGCGAACGATAGATATAAACTCATATAAAACCACCAAGTTCCAATTAAAATTTTGACATGACACTCGTATTATTGATGTGTGTGGATGAATTGTGCTCATAAAAAAATTGCAAAAGCTGGAGAAACACAAAAAGGTCCTTTCTAAAATATAGGAAAGTACAATATGGTTGCTATGTTAAATGTCAACAAATGTCCCATGCGAAGGACTAGTTATATCTTTATCTCACTGAGTGAAGATGTTTGATGCTTGAACATGATGAGTTGTAAGCCAAACTAGAGGTTTTCTTCCAAATAAAAGTTCTATTAATGTAAACACTATATAATTCTCATTCTTATTTTAGCACAAGTAGAAGTGCATTACCAACAACAACATTGCATCATTAAGGAAAGCCAACACTTGCTGGCACATGCTAACTTTCATTCTGGTACAAACACGAGATCATTTAAAATAACATTTCACTAAAAGGGAAAGCTCGTGCATGCACAGTGAATGAAATCTAATTTGTGTTAGTTTTTTTTCTAACAACAACATGAAATGTAACGCAAGTTATATTTCCTTGTGACAACAACATTGCACCGTGAATTAAAGCTAACGTGTGTTAGATTTCCTTCTAAGTACAACATGAGATATAATGCATGTTAGATTTCATTATAACAACAACATTTCATGGTGAAATCTAACACGATTTAGCTTTCATTTTGTTGTTTTCCTTCTATAACAACCACATTGTCATCAAATCTAACGTGTGTTAGATTTCATATGGCAGTTTTACTGCTAGCACCATGAAGGAGATATAACACATGTTAGATTTCCTTCTAACAATAACATTGCATAGTGAATGAAAACTAACACGTGTTAGCTTTCCTTCTAACAACAACATTGCACAGTTAAAGAAAATTAACAGGTGTTATCTTTCATATGGTAGTTTTCCTTCTAACACAACCACATTGTCATCAAATCTAACGTGTTTTAGCTTGCATATGCGTGTTAGGTCTTGTATGGTGTCTTTCCTTCTAGCACCATGAAGGAAATCTAACTCATGTTAGCTTTCCTTCTAACAACATGAAATATACCACATGCTAGTTTTCCTTCTAACAACAACATGAAACATAATGCAACATGAGATATAATGCATGTTAACTTTCCTTCTAACAACAACCTTTCATGGTGTATGAAAGCTAACGTGTGTTAGCTTTCATTCGAACAAAAACATGAAATCTAACACATGTTAGCTTTCCTTGAAATATTAATATTGCATTGATCAATTAAAGCTAATGCGTGTTACCTATGATATGGTTGTTTTCCTCTTAGAAAAACCACATTGTAATCATAGCTAATGTGTGCTAGCTTTCATATGGTAGATTTCCTTCTAATACTGTGAATGAAATCTAAGAAATGCTAGCTTTCCTTCTAACAACAACAGTGCATAATGAATGAAAGCTAATGTGTGTTAGATTTCCTTGTAACAACAACATTACACAGTGAATGAAAGCTAATAGGTGTTATCTTTCATATGGTAGTTTTCCTTCTAGTACAACCACATTGTCATCAAAGATAACACGTGTTAGCTTTCATATGGTGGTTTTCCTTCTAGCACCATGAAGGAAATATAATGCATATTATATTTCCTTCTAAAAACAACATGCAAAGTAACACAAGTTAGATTTCATTATAGCAAGAACATTACATGGTGAATGAAATCTAATGCATGTTAGTTTCATGTGGTAATTTTCCTTCTAGCACAACCACATTTCCATCAAAGCTAATTTGTGTTAGCTTTCATATGGTAGTTTTCCTTATAGCACCTTGAAGGAAAGCTAACACGTGTTATATTTACTTCTAACAATAATATTGCATGGTGAATGAACGCTAATGCGTGTTAGCTTCACTTATAACAACAACATTGCATGGTGAATGAAAGCTAACATGTGTTAGATTTCATATGGTAGTTTTCCTTCTAAAAACATGAAGGAAATGTAACGCAAGTTAGATTTCCTTCCAACAATATCATTACATGGTGAATGAAATCTTACAATTGTTATCTTTCCTTCTAAAAACAACATGAAATTTAATACATGTTTGCTTTCCTTCTAACAACAACATTGAATGGTGAATGCAAGCTAACTCATATTAACTTTCCTTCTAACAACAACATGAAATCTAATGCATGTTAGTTTTCCTTATAACAACAACATTGCATGGTGAGTGAAAGCTAATTCATATCATCTTTCATATGATATTTTTTTTCTAGCACAACCACATTGCCATCAAAGCTAACACATGTTAGATTTCATATGGTAGTTTTCCTTCTAGCACCATGAAGGAAATTTAATGCAGGTTAGATTTCCCTCTAACAAAAACATTGCATGATGTATGAAAACTAACACATGTTAGCTTTCCTTCTAACAACAACATTGCATGGTGAAATAAAACTAACGGGTGTTAGCTTTGATATGGTAGTTTTCCTTCTAGCACAACCACATTGTTATCAAAGCTAATGATTGTTAACTTTCATATGAAAGATAATTCGTGTTAGGTCTCGTATGGTGATTTTCCTTTTAGCACCATGAAGGATATCTAACACATGCTAGCTTTCCTTCTAACAACATGAAATCTAACACAAGTTAGTTTTCCTTCTAATAACAACATGAAATATAATGCATGTTAACTTTCCGTTTAACAACAACCTTGCATGGTGTATGAAAGCTAACACGTGTTAACTTTTCTTCTAACAACAACATGAAATATAACACATGTTAGCTTTCCTTATAATAGAAATATTGCACAGTCAGTGAAAGCTAACACATGTTATCTTCATATGGTTATTTTCCTTTTAGAACAACCACATTGTCATCAAAGCTAACATGTGTTTGCTTTCATATGGTAGTTTTCCATCTAACGCCATGAAGGAAATCTAACACATGTTATCTTTTCTTCTAACAAAAACATTGCACGATGAATTAAAGCTAATGTGTGTTAAATTTCCTTGTAACAACAATATTGCATGGTGAATGAAAGATAACACGTGTTCAATTTCATATGGTAGTTTTCCTTCTAGTACAACCACATTGTCATCAAATATAACACATGTTATCTTTCATATGGTAGTTTTCCTTCTATAACCATGAAGGAAATATAACACATATCAGATTTCCTTATAGCAACAACATGAAATCTAACACATGTTAGATTTCATTATAACAACAACGTTACATGGTGAATGAAAGCTAATGCATGTTATCTTTCATGTGGTAATATTCCTTCTAGCACAACCACATTGCCATCAAAGCTAATGTGTGTTAGCTTTCATATGGTAGTTTTCTTTCTAGCACCTTAAAGGAAAGCTAACCTATGTTAAGTTTCCTTATAACATCAAACTTCCATGGTGAATGAATGCTAACATGTGTTAGATTTTCTTCTAACAACAACATTGCACGGTGAATGAAAGATAACGCACGTTATATTTCATATTGCAGTTTTCCTTCTAGAAAAAACACATTGTCATTAAAGAAAATGCACATTAACTTTCATATGGTAGTTTCCCTTCTAGAAACATAAAGGAAAACTAATGCAAGTTAGCTTTCCTTGTAACAATTTCATTACACGGTGAATGAAACCTTATGATTGTTAGCTTTGCTTCTAACAACAACATGAAATCTATCACATGTTATCTTTCCTTCGAACAACAACTTTGAATAGTGATTGAAAGCTAACTCGTATGAACTTTCCTTCTAACAAAAACATGAAATCTAACGCATGTTAGCTTTTCTTCTAACAACAACATTGCACAGAGAATGAAATCTACTGCATATTAGCTTTCATACAGTAGTTTTTTTTAGCACAACCACATTGTCATCAAAGCTAATACATGTTATATTCCATATGATCGTTTTCCTTCTAGCACATGAAAGAAATTTAATGCACATTTTCTTTCTTTCTAAAAACAACATTGCACAATGAATGAAAGCTAATATGTGTTACCTTTCCTTATAATAAGAACATTGCATGGTGAATGAAAGCTAACACATTTTATCTTTCATATGGTAGTTTTTCTTCAAGCACAACCACATTGTCATCAACGCTAACATGTGTTAGCTTTCATATGATAGTTTTTATTCAAGCACAACCACATTGTCATCAAAGCTAACATGTGTTAGCTTTCATATGATATCTTTCCTTATAGCACCATGAAGGAAATATAATGCATGTTAGCTTTCCTTCTAACAACAACATTAAATGATGAATGGAATCTAACCAACCTAATATATAATATAAATTTATGAATGTTCCCTTATCATTAATATCAATATCAAGAATTGTGACTTTTTCAGGTTGGGGATTAACCAAACCAAATCCAAAAAAAAAACCTATATTAAAATATAATAGATAGAAGGGATGTGAACAATGGGAAACTACACCTTATGTAAAGGCACATTGGCATTCGTGGCATGCTCAAAGATAATGAGGAAGCGTATAAGTGTAGTGTCTATTTATATCAACAATGCACCAAGTCACCTAAGAACTGTCATTCCTATATATAGTTGAAGAATTGTAATAAGCCTTATTTCATGACCCCAATAGCATCACACCCATTTTTTTTTTAGCCCTCCCAAGGTGCATGAAATTGCTGTATCTAAATGCAAGGGTATTCCCAACTTCCATTTATTGCATGTAGACTACACCTATTCATTAAAGGTATGACCATACCTATGCCTTGAGCTAAACAATGATTAAATTACTAGTTTCCTACTCACAAGTTCATTCTATAATTCAATGTGCACTTATTTACACTTTTTCATTTCGCCAATATTTCAGTTATACAATGTTACCTTTCCACAAGTCATAAGCATAGCCATCACTAAACACATGCACAAGTATGAACCAAGAACAAAAGCACACATATGAGAATGTGACACCCAAGTTGGGTTCCCAAATTTATAATGAAGAGATTACAAGTACAAACAAAGGTGTGGTTCCCGCCCAAAAAAACCATCATTTTACAAATACACAACAATCCAAGGCCTAGCTGCATGATCTCATCTCGCCAAGACTCACTCAAACAATATGTCTACCTTCACTGTCCTCCTATCCAAACTTTATACTCTTCGTCCATCCACAACTATCCAATCAAGTGCCCAAGTGCCTCCACACACTTATTCCCTTAACTGTTCCAACTTATTCCTATAATTGTCTTTGTGCACACAACCAAAAAGTCATTTATTGCTCATCTAGATGCAAACCTTAATGTATAAGTCCCACAAAAATGTGCCTACACATTTTTGTTTTCCTGGAACTCACTTTGAAAGTGTTCCCAACCCACAGACTACATGTTTGTTTCTCCACATGCACCCTTCTCCAAGTTCATGAAATAGAAACTGAATTTCACCTGCAACTATGTAGTCTTGTACACACTTCAAAAGGTGTACAAAAAAAACCTATGTCCATGTCACACAATGCACCCACCTCAAGTGTGCCTCACTAAAATGGAGGTTTCCTTCTATTTTTCCCAAGACTCCATGTCTCCCCCTTAGCTTGTAGCATAAACCTCGAACGTTCTAATAGAGCTAAGACCATACATTCTTTGTATTTTTTTCTTTCCCAAGACCAATGTGCATGTACTTCGAACCACGACCTAAACCCCACATGAAATCATAGATCTAAAGTGTGCATGATGTGCTTTAGTTCTATGTCTTGAACTTATTCCCACACCCTTGCTTTCATAATGATCCAATGCTCATTTTATTAATTCGACACATAAACTCTTCAAGATGACATGTCCAACAACAAGCCCAACTAGAGGCCCCTTCAAGGGTCCACTTTGTAGATTTTTCACTAGTTTTTAGTCATCGGTTTCAAGTAAAATTTATATCATTGTTTATGACATTCTCAGAAAAAATAAAGTGCTGGAAATAAACAAAAATTTTCAGACTTAAAACATTGCTGTAAACAATATTTTCAGTGATAGGAAATAAAAATCAGCACACCATTTAATCACATAGAACACTAGGATTTTTGGCCACTGGCCCTGGAAAAACCCACTAAGGGAAAACTAGTCAGAGAGAGAGTATTTTTATTTTTTCAGGAGAAGTTTATCATTTACAGCAAAACACAGAAAAATATCAAACCAACTTATCTCAACCTAGAAGATAAATTTCTGCCTCGATTTGCTTGTCGAGCAGCAAAAATCAAACTGATTTTTTTTTTCTCTGTTTTTTGCCTTGATTTTTGTGCCACTATACAGACGAACTGTACGGACCTCGAAATTTGTGCCCAAATTTTTTTTTTCTCGAAAATCATGCCCATAAATCTGCCTCAAAAATCATGCCCATAAATCTTCCTCGAAAATCATGCTTGCTGCCTCAAAAATCGTACCGTATAGACTGTACGGACTAGCAATAAATGCTGCTGTCTTCACCTCGATTTTCATGCCCTCTTTGCTGCTGTCCTTTCTCTCGATTTGTGTGCTGCAAATTTTTTCCTCTTACTCAGGAAAAATGGAAATTTTCTCTCTTCTCTCTCTCAGCTCTCTCTTCTCACTTCAATCTGCAAAAGTGAGGCAAAATGCTTTTCCCATGCCTTTTTGAGAAAACCCTATGGTGAGTCTAATCTAATGGTGGAGATTATATTAGATCAAGGACTGAAATTAAATGCTTATATTTTATTTCTAAAATATTAATTTAACTCACCCACTTAAATTTATCAAAAAGTGACTTTAATGCTCTAAAGTCAAATTAAATGCTTTTACTTAAGTCATTTAATGCAAGGGTCACTTTATGTCCCCTCTCTAAGTGACTAAGGCAAAAGTCACTAGGGGAACACTTCCCTAGGTACAAAACTAACACTCCCTCTTACCGAGGAAGGTGTTCTGCACCACTCCCAACTTATCTCTGAAGAAGACAAAGTTGCCCCTCCCCAAAGACTTCGTCAGTATGTTTGCTACCTGCTCATTTGTGGAAATGTACTGAAGCGTAACTGCCCCTCTCTGAACATAGTCTCGGATGAAATGATGCCTGATCTCAATGTGCTTTGACCTGTCATGGAAAATCAGATTCTCAGAGAGTTGGAAGTAACTCTGATTGTCATAGTAAATAACCATAGGCCTAAGCTCCTGACCAAATAGATTCATCAGCAACTTGCGAAGCCACAAGGCCTTGCAGCTGGCAAAATTGGCTGCCATGTACTCAGCCTCTACAGTTCTCAATGCAACGAACTTTTTCTTTCGACTGAACCATGACACTATTGTCGAGCCTAAACTAAAACAACATCTGGAATTGGTCTTCCAGTCTGCCACACTGCTTGCCTAATCTGAATCTGTATAGCCAACCAATTTGATCCCCTCTAACCTCGTGTAGTCTAAACCAAAATCCATTGTCCCTGAAAGATAGTGCAACACATGTTTTGCAGCGACCCAATGCACACTCCTAGGCTCAACCATGAACTGGCTAAGAGTTTTCACTACAAAACACAAATCTGGCCAAGTGTTGACCAGATACATCAATGACTTGATAAGCTGACAATATAAAGTAGGGTCCACCAACTCTCCCTTAGAAGCATGAAGCTTCTTCCAGTTGGTGATCATAGTTGTCAACATAGGCCTGCAATCCTCCATCCTGAATCTCCTCAAAATATCAATCGCATACTTTCCCTGCTCCAGTAAAATAGGAGTAGTCTAACACTTCGATGATTTTGCCCAGCGTTAGAGTACTCCTTTAATCGGCCCCGTTAATGCTCAACGCCTCTAGCACTGTCTATCCTGGTCTCCCATGAGATTTATTCACAAGGTCCCACAATATCGCTGCATATCCATCCTCGCCTCAATGTCCTCCTGCTACTCGCCACCCAGTTGGTTGGTGAGCTCCTCACCTTCCCCACTTTGCTATGAGCCCCCTTTCGGTGACTGCTATGAACTATGAACTAGATGCCCTCCGAAAATCCTACTCCTGCTGCTGAACGTAGACCGTCGTCGGATGGTGTTTACAAGAGGAACAACACCATTGTCTATCATTTACATCTTCATAGTTTCCCAACTCACTTGATGATCTCTTGACGAAACCCAACTTGAGAATCCCCCTCTTCCACTGCTACACAGTCTTGTTCTCGCTCTTCGGATTCATTGTCCCCTCGGTTAGCACCCAACTTCTCCAGCACTACATTTGGCATCCTGAAAGTTTATCAGTCTCTCAAAGGAATAATATATGATATGGGCACAAATTCAAAAGTCTCAGACCAATTCTTAGGAAACTACACTAAGGAATGACTATATGCCTAGTTCTGATATCTCTTTCAGTTGCTAGCATTAGTAATACCAAGAGTGAATCTGCCCAGTTGTTTGTTCCACGACCTCAAGCATATTTATACTCCAAAAAAATGACCATCTGAAATATATAACACTCCTTCACTACCACATGTACCAAGGGTGCCTTAGAAACCTCAAACAAAGAAGCCCTGGTGCTTTATTTTGTCAATATCCATCCTCTGATACCATTCTTGGAGTCATTGGTTTTTTAGTTGTCCACATTGTTTCATAAGAAAATATGACTTGATGCATTACTTGAAAGGACAATAATTTTTTCATCTGGGAAAGTCTGTGAAATTCTTGTTAGCTAATTATCCTAGGAACCCACAAAGGGAAATGACCTATGCTACTTCAAAGATTTGTCTTCCCACCAGTGTTTAAAATATAGTGCTAAAGTGTATTGAAGTCACTCCAAGAAAGAGAAAGAGGTTAGTTCCAAACTTCCTTTGTGAAGGGACAAGGTACAGAAAGGTGGTCTATTGCCTCCAAATTTTTACATCAAATGCATATCTCTTGACCTTGCCAAAAACTTCTCTACATGGATTCCCAAGTCAATATTTTCATCTTCAAAGCTAAGTTGTGCTTTTTCTCTCCACAAATTTCTGCACTACTAAACAGGTTCACCATGAGGATCCTTTGATAATATTGTTTGACGTCCTAGCAATGCTTTGTAGCTACCTGAAGCTTTGTTCTTGAATCAGACTATAATGTTTTCCTCGTCTCTAAGTCTGATGGAGTTGACTGAGTTGAAGCCTGTGTATAAACTCTACTCAACAAATCTCCTCCTAACCTCTTAGCTCCAAATAGTGAGCTGATTCCACCCTTGATGCCAAAGATTGTTGCTTTTATTTTATGAAAAATGTCAGAGAATAAACCTATATCAGACTTTATTGTTTTCCATACATTGAGATGAAACAATTTTTCCCAAACTATTGTTTCCAACAACAACTTTCCCACCCACCATATATTAATGTATGTAGTTTGATCATCTTGTCCACTTAAGATAGGTAGAGTTCAAAGCTTCATGACAATGCTTCTCCACTGCATACTCATTCATATTGGTTGTAGCTATGCCATTCAAACAAATTAAGTATATCAACTAATAATCAGTCCCACGAGATAAAAATAAAAGTTGTGTGATGGCATATATGGAACATGTTGTTGCTCAATTTTTAATATACATATATTCAAGAGTAAGATGGTCCAGTAATTTGTGTATTTATTTCTAAGCATATGTTTTTAGAAGTCTGTAAATAAGAGAGATATTCTTCCTTGTTCGTGAGTAACAAACTTGAAACTGGAGAGAGGAGCATAACAATTTTTCCTCTCAACCATTTGGGTCATAACTGATACTGTGTAAAACCTTTGTGAATGAAGAAGTTGTGTTAACTTTCCTAAATTGGTTATCATATTAATTTTGTTATTAAGAAAATAATTTAACCTTTTTAAATTGATTTCCCTGTGTCAAGGTTAATATGATACCTTTTACTTTACTTGTTTGAGAGTAATCATTTGATAGATACATATATTTTCAATTAAAAAGAATTATATATTATTTTGAGTTCAATAGAAATCATATTATATTATGGTTCTTTGAAAGAGAAACAACATTGTAAAATACCATTCACAACTTTTTTGTCAAAATATGGATATTAAAGATCCTTCATCGTGATGTTGTAGTTGTAAGATAAACTTATGGAAGAAAGAAATTGAAGTCACTCCAAACTTTACTTTCTAGTTTACTGTCCACTGTCTTTCTAAACAACCTCAATCTTGAACTTCATTAATGACCAGTGCAAACAGAGTTGGATACACAATACTGTCTACACATTCATCATATTTTCCAGCTTCCCAAATTTTTCAAAATGACAGTCCTGCAAGACATAATTTGAATCGAAGAAAAGAATAATGCACAATTTGTTTATTTACCATTGATTTCCTTTTCAGTCACACTCATAGCTAAGCATACCAACAAATAGATGACCACTCATACAACTTAATGCCATCGAAGTTATTTGCATCGATCCTCCTGTGAATTACAACACTCTCCTCCATACATATAGATAGAGTTATCATGCCTTGACAGATCTAGATTTTTCTTTACGAGGGAACTTCAGAGAAACAAATTATATTAGACATTGTTTTCCATTTATATCAGACAAATTTGTATTCAATCTGACGACAAAATTCAATGGGACGACGTTCAGCAGTAGTAGGGTTTTCGAAGGGAGTCTAGTTCATAGTTCACAGCAAAAGGGAGCTGGGAGCAAAGGGTGGGGAGGGTAAGCTGGGTGCCGAGTAAATGCCAATGGGAGGATGTCGAAGCAACGATGGGTGTGTAGAGATCTTGTGGGACCCTGTGAATAACAGTCACGGGAGACCATGATAGACAGTGCCGGAGTCTTAAGTGTTAACGGCACCAGTTAACGGAGTAGTCTAATGCCGGTCGAAATCGTTGAAGTGTTAGACTACTCCCAGGAAAATATGTCTAGGCTCCTGCCAAACCTCCAATCCCAAAAAATAATGCATAAGCCCAATATTAGTCATCTCATACTCTATTGCAAGATCCTTCTTGTAAGCTGCAATGGGTCTCTCTCTCCCAGTGATAAAGAAGTCATCAACATATAGCAGAAGAACAAGCAGATCATCTCCAACCATGATGAATTAGAGATTCGGATCTGCTTCACTCTTCTGAAACCCCATACTCAACAAGTAAGAATCAATCATGGAGTACCAAGCTCTTGGAGCTTGCTTCAGCCCATAAAGGGCCTTCTTCAACCTGCATACATGTGTCTCTCTGTCATGTATCTCAAAGCCCTGAGGCTGATCAATGTGTAAATCTCCTCCTGTATGACCCCATTGAGAAATACGGTCTTCACATCCATATGATGGATCTTCCAACCCATTTCTGCCGTAATGGAAATCAATGCCCTGATAGACGTATAACGAGCAACCGACGCAAAACTCTCATCATAATCAATTCCCTCAACCTGTGAAAACCCCCGTGCTACAAACCTGGCTTTGTACTCCTCGACACTCCCATCTGCCACATGCTTCAGATTGTAAAGCCAATGAGAAGTCACCATTGACTTCCCCTTCGGTCTAGGAACAATCTCCTATACATCATTCTTCATGATGTAATGGTACTCATCCATCATGGCATCTTTCCATACTGAATGCTGGGAGGCCTCCTCAAAAGTGGAAGGCTCAGAATCTTGTGTACAAGCCACCAACACCATGCCCAATTCGTTAGGCATCTTGATGGCTCTCACCTTGTCACCGGGTGTCCCAGCCTTCAAGGCATCCTTCAAGGTCTCCCAAAGCCACTTAGGCTTATTATTCCTTGAACGTTCTTCCCACACTGGCTTGTGCTCATCTGAAGAACTACCAGAGCTAGAAGCCCCAGTCACCTGTGAACCTGAAGCTGGTGTGCCAACACCAGGTGTACCCTGTAATCTTGATCTCGATCCTCTGTAAGGTGTACCTGTAAAAGTAGACCCATCACCTATCCTCGAAGACCTTGCTGGCCTAACCATTGAACTTGGTGAACCTATGCCAACACTCCGTGGTCCTATAACCTCGAAAACCTATGATCGTGACTGCTGCATAGATGGAACTTGTGCCACAACTTGAGATGTAGGGACCTGCTGACTCTCTCAACCTCCTGAAGGCTCGCTCCTCCTCAAACTTCACATCCCTCCTCACCACCACTTTCCTCTGAGAGGGAAGATAAATGTGGAAAGCCTTCGTAGTCTCATCATAGCCCACAAAGATTCCCTTCTCTACAATGGGCTTCAACTTTGTTCTCTTCTCTGAAGGGACATGAGAATAAGTCAGAATACCAAATATTTGAAAATGGCCAACTTCAGGCTTCTTGCCTAAAAAGCACTCCTCAGGTGTCATATTCCCCACTTCCCGATGGGGACTCCTGTTCTGAAGGTACACAGCGGTGCTGCAAGCTTCATCCCAGAGAAAGAAAGGAAGTGACTGGTCATGTAACATAGCTCGAGCTGCTCCAACAATGGATCCGTTCTTCCTCTCTGCAACTCCATTATGCTCTGGAGTATACGAAATTGTCAATTGTCTCTTGATCCCCTCCTGTCTGCAAAATCCATCAAACTCCTTAGAGGTATACTCACCCCCGTTATCCGATCTCAATACTCAGATCTTCCTCCCTATTTGGTTCTCCACAAGAGCTTTGAACTCTTGGAACCTCTGCAATACTTCTTCAGACTTCTTGCTCTTCAGAAAGTAGATCCAGGTATTCCTGGAATGGTCATCATTGAATGTCACATAATACTCGTATCCTCTCAAGGACACAGAAGACATAGGTCTGCATAAGTCTGAATGTATCAAGTCAAGAGTACAAGTTGACTTGCTATCACTGCTCGAAAAAGTAGTCTTGGTGTACTTTCCCAAAGCACACCCCCTACACACATCACTCTACCCTGTGCTGAACTCCGGTAAACCTGTGACCATGTGCCTCAACAACCCCAAGGCTAGATGATGCAAGTGAGCCATCCTCCTTTGCCAAAGCTCACACAACTCACTGCTGCTGCTATGTGCTAAAGCATGCTGCGGCTGAAACAAGAGCCTATACAGTTTCCCACATCTTTCTCCAATGGAAACTGAAGCAGATGGTCCTACAGTCTTGGGAAACATATGCACATGTCCATCAATGAAAGACACCCCAATACCTTGATCCTCAATCATGGAAACTGACACTAGGTTCTTCTTCATCCCAGGCACATACAATACATCCCACAATACCATGGGGCTCATGGACTCCCTCTGAAATGTAATGGTCCCACGTCCAACTGCACTGATTATTGAGTCATCTCCCAACACAACCTCCACATCTGTATCTGCTTATGAAAGCTCGGAGAACATCTCATGAGCTCCTGTCATGTGGCTCGAGGCTCCGCTATCTATGTACCAAGCGCTGGAAGTAGATGCACTGTAAGAATGGTGTGTCACACTAGAAAACTCCCTCTATCTGTCAACATCCGCACTGGTGAGAATGGATGCTCTCTCTCTATCAATACGCCCAGTGCATAGTGAAAACTCACTCTGAAATCTAGCTGCAAAATCATCAATATCAGCTGAAGCAGCTATTTGTTGCTTCTTCTTCTTCTTGTTCAGACACGTAGCAGCATAGTGTCCCATATTGTGACATGCAAATCACTTCATAGTGCTCATATCCTTCTTCTACCCATCCTGCTGCTGCTTGGCCCCACCCTTCTTGGGACCCTTCTTTCTCTTCTTCTTCTCCTTCACTGTCAATGCCACATCCTCCTCATCCCCTCTACTAGTAGAGCCATTGCACTACAAGAAACCCCTCTAAGTCTCCTCCTGGACAAAGTCATCACATACTCTGTCCCAAGATGGTAAGTTCTTTCTGGCCACCAACCCCTGAACAAACACAGCCCAAGGTGCAGTCACCCCATTCAGGGCTATCCGCACTAACTCAGGAGCATCAATGGCCACCCCAACAGGTGTAAGCTCATCTCTCACTTGAGAGATCCTAGTAAGATAAGTCATACATGCCTATCCTTTGACCATCTTGACATTCTTCATCTTCTCTCTAAGTACCATCTTCCTGTTTTCATTATTACTAGCAAACAAACCAGTCAAAGCAGTCCACATTTCATGCGCATGATCCTTCGTTGAAATGTGAGGAATAACATGGTCTTTAATAGCATCTAAGATTATCCTCATGGATTTAATATCCTTCTTATTAAAGGCTGCAAGTAGTACTGCCTTAGTAGAAGGAGGAATAGTAATGGGATTTGTTGTAGTGTTTCTAACTACTTCCTTCCACAACTCATTCTCCCTCAACACAAGTAAAATCCGGGCTTTCCATGAGACAAAGTTCGCTGCCCCATCCAACCTATCCTTAGTTCTCAACCCCACAGAAGTCATTTTCTCAAAGAACAAGTTTCAGCAAAATGTACTACTATCACAAAGGTTTTTCTAAATTCTGGAAATGACTGTTTCACTGCTAAAATTTAATTTTCTGCAACAACCCGCTCTGATACCATGTAGATTTTTCACTAGTTTTCACCCATCGGTTTCAAGTAAAATTTATATCACTATTTATGACATTCTAAAAAAAAAATAAAGTGCTGGAAATAAACAAAAATTTTCAGACTTAAAACACTACTGTAAATAATCTTTTCAGTGACGGGAAATAAAAATCAGCATGCCATTTAATCACACAGAACACTAGGATTTTTGGTCAATGTCCCTGGAAAAACCCACTAGGGGAAAACCGGTCAAAGAGAGAGTATTTTTATTTTTTCAGGAGAAATTTATCATTTACAGCAATACATAGAAAATATCAAACCAACTTATCTCAACCCGGAAGATAAATTTCTGTCTCGATTTGCGTGCTAAGCAGCAAAAAATAAACTCTGTTTTTTTTTTTATTTTTAATTTTTAATTTTTTTATCTGCCTTAATTTTTGTGCCATTGTACGGACTATACAGACGAAGTGTACAAACCGTATGGACTGTACGAACCTCGAAATCCGTTCCCAATTTTTTTTCTCGAAAATCATGCCTAGAAATATGCCTCGAAAATCGTGCTTGCTGCCTCGAAAACCATACCGCATGGACTGTACGGATCAGCAATAAATGATGATGTCTTCACCTTGATTTTTGTGCCCTCTTTGCTGCTATCCTTTCCCTCGATTTGTGTGCTGCAAAATTTTTCCTCTTGCTTAGGAAAAATGGAAACTTTCTCTCTTCTCATTCTCAGCTCTCTCTTCTCACTTCAATCTGCAAAAGTGAGGCAAAATTCCTTTCCCATGCCTTTTTGAGAAAAGCCTAGGGTGAGTCTAATCTAACGGTGGAGATTAGATTAGATCAAGGGCTGAAATTAAATGCTCATATTTTATTTCTAAAATATTAATTTCACTCACCCACTTAAATTTTTCAAAAACTGACTTTAATGCTCTAAAGTCAATTTAAATGCTTTTACTTAAGTCATTTAATGCAAGGGTCACTTTATGTCCCCTCTCTAAGTGACTAAGGCAAAAGTCACTAGGGGAACACTTCCCTAGGTACAAAAGTAACACACTTAACAGGTGTGTACAAATTTCATGTGCTCCAAACATCCATTCCTATGACAAGTTGAGGATTCTTGGGTCTACACCAACCTAATTCATCCTATGCCCAACTATTAGTCGCTTGAGGCCCTTGTTAAGGGCCCTCATCATGTCGAATGATGCACTTCACTTCCACAGTCCATCTCGTCATGCGACAAGTCTCACAACACTAGCACGTGCTCTGTTCCACCAAAAGTGTCACTGAGTGAGGGGTATGACATCCTCCTCCACTTAAATTTGTTATTGTCATCTGACAACACCTACAAAATAAACCAAATATGTTGTTCCAAACTTGTCTCCACCAATAGCTACACTCTATCACCTAGCTTCCACTGAACTCACTATGTTTTCATGCCACCAAAAACCCATAAATTTCCACATCACCAAGTCTAACAATGAAAGTGCCCCAAAAATGTTATTGATGCCTCTTACTATTGTCGCATCACTATCTTCCCCAGGAAGTACACAAACTGTCCTAGACAATTTATTTTGCAAGACTAACTTTTTCTTTCGTACTTAGCCAATTATGCCATGTTCCTACGCACTTTCAGCATCATGTCTTGAACTAGTCAAGTGGTCAGTCCAACTGTTGAGTCCAAGTCCACAAACGTGCACCATCACAAGCCCAAAATTTTCACTTCCATATGCAATTGCAACCCACTCATACCAATGTTTTTAAATGTAGGAAAGTCACTTTCTTTCTGCTGGAAACCCCCAATTTCTAGATTACATTTATATCAACTAAAGCACCACTTCTTGGCACCTTGCTTCCCTACTGTCCCACTTCCTGGGTACTAGTATTTGATGCAAATAATCAGTGAACATAAAGGAGTTCCCATCAATAGATTTTGCACCTTTCAACCTCGATGAGTTGGCCCCCTTTTCACTTAGAAACTTTAGAACTACATCCTTCTTCGACGATAAACACCCAATCTTCATCAATATATCTAGCTTTAACTCAGAGTCTAGTAGTCCCATTGCTTCTCTACATAATATCACAATGTATTTTACCTTGCACACAAAATGGTCACCACTTTCCTCCTCCATGTGTAGTTCCATCTCCATGTCATGCACAACTTTAGAAACTTAAACTTTGTTTCTCCCGTCTTCCAAGGAATTATGCTGTTGAAGTGCTCCTTGCTCTAGATCCCCTATGTAAGTCTTTTCTTAAACAGTTTTATTGCCCCAAAATCAAGAATGTTGTCGTCCACATGCCTCTGCACCCTGCCCAACTTAAATATTTCACATATTTTCCAACAAATATGAAACATCTCCCTCGATTTCTACCTTCTCACAACTACGAGTGTCGTCGGTTGCATTTAAATGAGTGTTTTTGTTGTCGGTTTTCACAAAACTTATTGGAGACTAGGTTTTTCATCATTCTCAAGGTGCTTTAGACTCTATAATTCTTGAGGTGCTATAAATTCTACATGTATCTTGAATTCAGTGAGCCTTCTCTTCCAAGTCTTGTGGAATGTTTAAATATATCTTTGTTGGCTTTCCAAATCTATAACGTGCACTAACAAGCTTGCAATGGTCTCCTCTACCTACTTTATATACTACTTATTTCCATTATTGGAATCTATCAACCTGGTCCAAATATCTTGCAGTTTAACCTACAAATCAAGTAATTTCCTTTTCATCCTTTCCACATCGTCTATGACAATATATTTCAATATTGTATTGTCTATACAATGTGGTACCATGTCAACTAAAGCCAAGCCATTGTTTTGTTATTTTAACCCACTCTCATTTTCTTTCCTTTCTTCTCTTTTCCTTCATTATTTTTATGCTTGGAGTGCATGATCTAAGAATAATACACACCACAAGAACACACACCTCAAGGCCATCATTGGCTATTACATGCAAACAATGTTCCTAAATATCTACAACTTGATTGTGTAACTCTTATGTGCAAGGGTCTAAGCCACGTGGGACATGTAGAAGCTCACATATTTAAATAATTAAAAATAAGGTAATATTATCCATGTTACACACTAACATGTTGCTTGAAGGGAAAATATTACCCTTCATCATGTGCTCATCATTAATATAATAAGATCCGAACGGTGTAATAAATGAATATGGGCTCCAAAAGGTGCGAAGCTCTTGCTCGATAAAAGGAGAGCAAGGGATTGGTGTTGCTTCTATTTAACAAGATATGCTTGCTCTGAAATCTGATCATATTAGAGCTCATCATGAAGTACTTGGTGTCGTTCTCATTGGAGGAACACCACCTAAACCTGACACTGCTCCCCTCTCGATTGCTCGTTTGATAACTATGATCTCTGGTTCCGGAAGGGGATTAGACTATTCCATCTGAAGAATACCTTCAGATAGATAGAGTGGTAATCATCTAGGATTTCAGCGAATAAATTAAACCATTACCACATAGGTTCCATATCATTATATCGAGCTCCTGTAAGCAGGATTATTCCACAACTATATCTGCATTCTGCCAATGTGAAACAAGAACAACTATAGGCTATTATGTAACTTGTAGAGTAGTGGGTGCATCTATATTCTTCAACATCTTGATGGCATCCAAGGTCAACAAATATCAAGTTCTTAATGCTTAAATAGTAAATTATTTTCCATAACTAGTCCCTGATGAAGCAAACTCCTCCACCACAATATTGGTAGAAATGCCTAATCCCATTGCAATGGTTGAAAGCTTCTTCCTACCTAGTTCAATGAATAATTCCCTATTCCTAGCTCTATGTAGATTATTCCTTGGTTTAATCACATCATCACTCCAAAAATTTACAAGCATCATTTGTGCCTTCTTATTCTACTTGTTAAAGGAAGTGATTGTTGGTAGCGTCACTATATAGTTATGATCCTTGTTTTGTTACAATTTCTCACCGATATTCACTCTCTAGGTGATTTTGAACTTTATCCTACCAAAATAGATACTTGGTGCCATTCAACTTCTCTATTGAATATATTTTATGTATGGTACTTTTAATGTTAAACATAATAATTACCAAATTTGACCCCAATAAAATATATTTCGCTTCGACAATACTTCCAAGATGTTATTCCAAGTGCAAGTGCTGATGTGATGATGGGTGTTAGCAAAACTTTTCTTTTAAGATTGTTTGTTGTATTTCTATTTTTTGAAGTAATATAATTTAGATGCATATTAACAATGGTTAAAATATCCACATAGGATTGTTGTGCCAAAATTATGGTAAAACATGGTGGGGTCTATAGAATTTATGAATTGAGAGGTTAGTGTGATTAGGCCTTGATTAAGGATGTAGAATTTGCATACTAGGATATCTATATGAACATAAGTGTATAATTTGAAAAGAAGGTCATGGATACGTGAGAGATGTTGGTGTCATGTAATCAGTTAGGAGGTAATGGTTTGATATTTCAAATCCAATGTGGAGCGTCAAAATTCATGAAAATTATTTAGAATCATTGTTATCAAAAGAAGATTGAAGTGCACAATAAATAAAAAAGAACACATAAAAGCATAAAAAGTGCTTTTTTGGCTTGGTAAATGAATATGTGTTAACAAAATGGCCCTACCTTTGGCTTACATACTAAAACATAGAGCTATTCATTCGACTTAATTTACCCAACTTGGAGATGGGATCAACCATGGGCCCCATGCGCTGAATATGCCACCTGCATGGAGTATGCCCTAATTTTGGTGACCCATCAATTTCATTGGGATTTTCACCTAGTCTTAAATGTGAAATTCTTCAATATCAATTGGCATACCAGTTAAGTTGTCCACTAGGATTCCATAGTCACTTTGGTCTGAAACCATTTGGCATCAATTACATAGGGATGAGGCTTAGGGAAAGTATTGAACAAGCTTGGTAGATTAGGTATTCCTTAGAACTAGAATCTCCTAATCATGTAAGCCATACCACCAATAAATTCCTTCACCATAAACAACATGATTGTTCCTCAAAAAGAACAATCAAGAACTTGCCTACAACAACATAAATGAATGATATCATTCATGGCTAACATGTTTTCTTTACAAAACATCCATTCAATAATGAAGAAGGGTTAAGTGAATTTATTGTTAGTTTTTCATCACATTAAGCTAGCATTATGATCTTAGGATCTTTTCACTGAGAGAATAACAAGCACAGCAATAAAACATAAGCACATCACAAGAGACAAGAGACACAAAGAGTTTTCCTCGGGGAAACCATAAAGGAGAAAACCCCGCAACTTCCTCTAAGATAGAATCAACACCAAAACAGTAAGAGATCTCCCAAAATAGCAGTAGTCTTTTGTCTTCTGTCTAGGCCCAAAATTTCCTTCTTTAGTAGTGTGCCACACTTGAGAGAGAAAGTGATGTATTTCACAAGTGATAAATAGAGAGTCTCTCACTCTCTATTTATATTCTTCCGTTGACTTGAAGTGCACTCAATCATGTCGGCCCAACTAACAATTACTTACTCGAGCCTACACCTTAATTAGTGTATAATAACTCAAGTGCCCCGAAACTGTGGGGAATTACCTAATGACTTGATATGACTTGATTACATTATTAATCCTCCCGATCGGAACATCGGGGCATGACCACATGACTCAAATACATAATAGAAACATCCCGGAATAAACATCGGGTTACAATACATAAGATACATAGAAGAATACATTCCAAAGTTACATATACATCAACACTCCCTCTTAACTAGGAAGGTATTCTTTCGACACAATTTTCAGCACTGGTCTTCTTCTCTGTATCAGCTGGATCATCTCATCTTCAAGTCATCTTCGTATTCAAGTCATCTTCGTCTTCAAGTCATCTTCGTCAGATCTGGATCATCTCTCGATCTGGATCAACATAAAACATCATCACTGGATCTAGATCATCTCTCGATCTGGATCAACATAAAACATCATCACTGGATCTGGATCATCTCTCGATCTGGATCAACATCACTGGACTGGATCTGGATCATCACTCGATCTGGATCATCACTGCTGTATCATCATTACTAGATCTGGATCATCACTGGTGCTATGTCATGATTCTTCTTGTCATAGGAAGTTCTACAGAGCTAACCCTTTTTCATGCTAGTTGTAGGCATACCCTCATGTAGGTCTTCGCCCAGCACTTACATCTGACCTGCTCATCAGAAAGGCACGCCCAGCACTCACATTTGATCATGTAGTAAACTACAATCCCATCAGAAAGGCCCAGCACTCACATTCACCAGCATGATAGGACACACCTACTATCATCTGTGACATGGCACTGCACTTACAGTCACCAGCATGATAGGACACACCTACTATCATCTGTGAAATGGCTCAGCACTTACAACCACCAGCATGATAGGACACACCTACTATCATCTGTGGAAAGGCACAGTGCTCACATCCACCAGCATGGTAGGACACACCTACTACCATCTGTGGAAAGACTCAGCACTTAAAATCACCAACATGGTAGGACACACCTACTACCATCTATGAAAAGGCTCTGCACTTACAATCACCAGCATGGTAGGACACACCTACTACCATCTATGAAAAGGCACTGTACTTACAATCACCAGCATGATAGGACACACCTACTATCATCTGTGACATGGCACAACACTTACAGTCACCAGCATGATAGGACACACCTACTATCATCTGTGACAAGGCTCAGCACTTACATCCATCCAGGCGGGAACACATCCTGCTCATAATGATGGAAGGGCATGCACTCATATCTGATCATGAGGGGAACACATCCCAGCAATCATATCAGAATGGCCCCCAGTCCTCCTCGACTGAGCTACCTGGTAACTGACCAGGCGCCTCCATTCTCCTAGAGAATGGCAGTTGCCCTTACATCCGACCTGCTCGTCGGAATGGCCAACACTCACATCTGACATGGAAGGAACTTAATCCTTTAGCCATGAATAGAATGGTTCAGCCCTTACATCTGATCAAGTGGGAACACATCCCTCTATCACATCAGAATGGATACTCAGTTCTTACATTGAGTGTTCCTGGTAACTGACTAGGTGCCTCAATTCCTAGAATGGCAATTGCTCTTACATCTGTCCTGCTCGACATAATGGCCAGCACTCATATCTGACATGGAAGGGAGCAACCCTACCATCATGATAGAATGGCTCATCCCTTATATCTGACCTACTCGTCAGAATGGCTATGGATCTCAGCACTCATATCTGACATGGAAGGAACCAATCCTCTCACCATGATAGAATGGCTCAGCCCTTATATCTGACCATGGAAGGAACCAATCCTCTCACCATGTCAGAATGGCTATGGGTCCCATCACTTTCTCTGGGAGGAATCCTCAATTTGGAGAACACCAAGTCTCTCTCTGAAGTACTCGAACTTCAGCCTAGCCAATGGCTTCGTCAATACATCAGCTATCTGTTCCTCCGTCGCAACTTACAGGAGCTTCACTACTCCTCTCTGCACCATATCCCTGATATAGTGATACTTGATCTCGATATGCTTCGACTTATCATGAAACACTGGATTCTCTGACAACTTCACGCAACTCTGGTTGTCACAATGTATACAAGTAGTATCTAACTGGAGATCAAATATATCAAATAGTAGCTTCCGTAGCCATACTGCCTCACAACTAGCTGAACAAGCTGCGACATACTCTGCTTCAGCCGTACTCAGTGCCACACAGGATTGCTTCCTGCTAAACCAAGAGATCACACCTGATCCCATACTGAAGCAACATCCCAAAGTACTCTTCCTGTCGATGGCACTGCCTGCCCAATCTGAATCAACATAACCCTCTAGGTTAATCTTCTGATTCACATCGTACTTGAGCCCATAATCAATTGTACCCTTCAGGTACCTCAGAATATGCTTTGAAGAAATCAAGTGAACACTTCTTAGATTTGTCAAGTATAGGCTCAAGGTGTTCACAGCAAAGCAAATGTCTGGTCTCGTGTTTGTCAGGTACATCAATGACCCAATCATCTGACGATACATCGTAGCATCAACCGACTCTGACGAAGCATCACTCAATAGCTTCAGGTTTGATGCCATAGGTGTGGTCATGCAGTCCATCATCCTAAATCTCTTCAAGATCTCTACTGCATACTTCCCTTGTCCAAGGAAGATCCCATCTGTACTCTGCCACACCTCCATGCCTAGAACAATAGTGCAATGACACATAACAGTAGCATCATTGGTCTTCTATCTTCAACCTTGAAGCAAGGGTTGAAATCCACTTTACTCTCAGTAAAGCCTAGAATCATCAGTAATCTGCCCATCCTGTCGTACCATGTTGAACCTCATGATCTTCTGCAATCACTCCCTCTGAAGCGGAGCATCATACTCCCTCTGTCTTCCATACTCTATGCACTGAAACATTCTGTACTGGAGTGACAAGTAGTATCCATCTAGGATCACTGGATACTAAGATCCTCTATCTTGAACTTTTTCAAAAGTTCATCTTGCACCCATCTGTGAGCTTGTCATCCTCTATCAACCTTGTGGCAAAGGTTAAGATATTCATCAAGCTCATCATGTATGCGTTATCCCATGGGTGTCTTCTGAACTTGTACAAAGCCTTCTTTCATTTGCACACATGATTATGCATGTCATGTGACTTCACTTCTATTAGCTGTAAATGTTTCTTTGTAGACTATGCCTTCTCTTCATGAGAAGCCTCATGCTACGAATCTTGCTTTGTATCCCACGGTGTTTCCATCTACTACATGATGGAACTATGAACTTCTCTTCAGGTCTCAATATTATGCCCTGACATCATTCTTCTTGAACTGGTCTTCCATTTCTTCTTTAGTTACTTCTTCTTGTCTGGAAGGTTCTGCATCAATGATGTTAATCAATTCATCATATTATTCTTTGTCTTAAAATGTCGTCACTTGTTCTTCGGAACAAGTCTTCATTCTTCTTTGCTTGTAGGCGATTATGTATGCGATCTTTCCTACAAGTCAAATGCAATTGTATGGTTAGAAACATTTCATAAGGAATATTTATACTGGCAAATACTTATGCATAAATATATGATCATGCAACTACTTTAGCCAATACAACATTCATCCATATCTCACTGAAACTTTCTAGATGCCTTCCATCTCTACCAGGACAACATTGAGATTGTGCACTAATCCAATATGTCAGCAAAGAGGTTTCATTCTAGATAAGTAGCAATGGAGAGTTGTATAGCACCATGAGCTACTTACCCATCACATGCATATTAGTAGTATACTGTCGTTAATGCAAACATCCTATCATGCATAATACATCAACTGAATATAAACAAATGCATAACAAAACAATATCATGAAATAACAATTGAATACTTATCTTTATTTGTTTCATGGGTAGACTACTTCTTGATCCTTCAGCTTCATCGTCTTCTTGATTCATGGTAGCATCGTTTCTTATCCAAACGATATGGAGGATAAGAAGTTCTTCAAGAGTTGATTTCTTCATATTCCTCATTGCTTGAGTAATCTTCTTTGGATGGTAAGAGCTTGATCTTCAGTTGCTCCCACCTTCTCTTCTCGAGTCTATTGAAATTAATCACTTTCTTCTAGAACATGTTCCTTGAGTGAATGAATTCCATGATCCTGGGAGGCCATTCAAGGTGGCCATCATCACTTCTGCATTCTTCACTTTTTCTTTTACCGCTTCAAGTTGTTCTTGATTTGAGAAACTCTTATGACTGCATGGTCTCTGCATTCTAGATCTTCACATTCTTCAACTGGATTCTTTAGGTCATATTCTGATTTTTGTTCTTCCCTTCAAATAGCTTGAAATTCTGGAATACCTTCAATAGCTTTGCTTGCAATAGGTAGTGCTCTGTAATGCACATGTACAAGCCTTCTATGCCAAAGCTCATTTGGCTCTACTATGTCATGGATCAAGGCTTGTTCTGGATGTCCCTTCAATTTGTACAAGCCTCCTTCTTGTTCTCCAATCACTACCGCATCATCGATAGTCTTTCGTTTTTTTTTTTTTGGCCACATGATGACTTGACCATCTATGACTGCAACCCACATTCCTTTTGTATCAATGCTGAAATGGAGAGAAGGTTCTTCTTCAGTCCTGGAACAAACAATACTTCTTTCATTGTTAGAGACTTACCAGAGTCTAGCTTGCATGAAGATTTTCCACTACCTTTTATTGGATATTGGTAGTCATCTCCTAGTTTCACCTTGTGAGGTGATTCATGTTCTGACAGTCTTACAAAGGATTCCTTGAATCCCATCATATGTTTGGAAGCCCCACTGTCTATAAGCCAATCATCATTTCCATGAGTAATGTTACCTGTGAGAGCTGATATCAGAACATATTCATCCTTGCTTGAAGAATCATATCTGGATCTCTTTCTAGATGGTTCATCATCCTCTGCAGCATGAGCATGATGTCTTCTTTGGCCTTGACCAAGTTCTTCTTGTGAAAGGCTTCTAACCTCGTCTCCCTCTGAAACTAGAACCTCTATACTTAGGTAGCTGTCCAATCCATTTTCTTCAGGGAGATCAAATACTTCCAGGCTTGGAAGTTGTCAACTTCCCCAAGCTTGTCACCAAGCTGATGTGATATATCATATTGAAATGAGAACCTCAAATGGAAATATCAAAGGATTAGATCTTACCGATTTGAGGTGTCTGTCCTTGTCCCGGAGTTCACTGATCTAGGGTTTGTCGCAGAAACCCTAATTTTAAAAATTTGGAAACTTTCAGATCTGATTGGACAAACATATAGATCTCTTCAAATGGATCTGTCCAATGTACTCCTTTTCTGAAAATAGTGGAGGGAGGCTCCCGAAACAGGAAGCCCTAATTTTCTGATTTCTTCTGCAGAAATGCCTTTTACTGTTTCTGTGATATATCCTAAATTACTGATCCTATGTGTCTGAAATTTCTCACTGGGGTAACCTCACATGTCCCTGATCCAAAACCACAGGTTTCATAAGAATTTGTTTCACCATTTGGGATTTATGATCCTTTTCCCAAGGTGACCTGTTACATGACTGTTTAGAACAACGAAGTTGTACGGCATGCCACGTGTCACTGGTTAATCTTCTGAGTATGATATTTGGACCACCGAAATTAAAGTCCGTACCCTTTCTGGAACATCTTCATTAATTCCATTTGGACCTCTGTAGCTCAAGATATTGCAGATCTCCCCAGATGTCCTGTTCAAGGATGAATTCTAGAAGAGGCTGGAACCCTAACTTGGAGAGATCATATCTCCTGGAGTAAAGAGAATATGACTCTGATCTTTGGATACAGGTTTCATCAGGATTTTATCTTCGAACCCTGCAATTTTCAGCTTCTGATTCTTCGCCAAGCTTGGAATATAGCGACTGTACAAAAACTTAGCAGTTTTAGTATTTAGGGTTTCTCCTAGCTCATGGTCAAACTAGGGTTTGACTTTCCTGGAGTTTCACCCAGCCAAATTTCTTGATCCAGGTCTCTTAACTTCGGTTTGGATGAGGAGAAAAATCCTATGCTGGTATCACTCAAAAATTCATCTTCTGTAGAAAGCCCTAATTTCCGCATCGAAGACTGAAAATGCTCGGAATCAAATTCCGCTTCGACAGAAAGATGCGCCCTAAGGAGGAGAGTTGTTCCACCTTACTTTTGCTGAAAATCTGTGGAGGAATATCCACAAACTAGGAAGCCCTAGTTTCTACAGCTGCACAATGTCTTCTTCTCAGGTTAGCTCTGATACCATGTTAGTTTTTCATCACATTAAGCTACCATTGTGATCTTAGGATCTTTTCACTGAGAGAATAACAAGCACAGCAATAAAACATAAGCACATCACAAGAGACAAGAGACACAAAGATTTTTCCTCGGGGAAACCATAAAGGATAAAACTCCGCAACTTCCTCTAAGATAGAATCAACACCAAAACAGTAAGATATCTCCAAAATAGCAGTAGTCTTCTGTCTTCTGTCTAGGCCCATTATTTCCTTCTTCAGTAGTGCGCCACACTTGAGAGAGCAAGTGATGTATTTCACAAGTGATAAATAGAGAGTCTCTCACTCTCTATTTATATTCTTCCGTTGAATTGAAGTGCACTCAATCATGTTGGCCCAACTAACAATTACTTACTTGAGCCTACACCTTAATTAGTGTATAATAACTCAAGTGCCCCGAAATTGTGGGGACTTACCTAATGACTTGATATGACTTGATTACATTATTAATCCTCTCGATCGGAACATCAGGGCATGACCACATGACTCAAATACATAATAGAAACATCCCGGAATAAACATCGGGTTACAATACATAAGATACATAGAATAATACATTCCGAAGTTACATATACATCAACATTTATGTAAGTGTTAAGATCAACTTCCAACAAAATCAGCTCATAGATGACGCTAGATGGAGTATGAATCCCATTGTTCCAAAAAGGCTTAAAAATGTTCTAGCTTGAGTTCCATCTTACAAGCATGCACTTGAATCTATAAGCAATCAAATTCTTTAAACATGGAGAAATATTGAATTATTTTAAAAACAAAGTAAGTCCATATTTTCCAAATTGGAAAGGAAAAAGAAAAATATTTATATTCTCAAAATATGTCATGTTACAAGAAATTCCACTGCATATGGGATCTTATCAATAAGAAATGTAGACTTCCATGGGTGTTGAAAATACAAGTTTGAGGCCAATTCCCATAGTAACTTAGAAAAGAGGAAAATCTAATGTTGGAAACGGTGTTGTCATTGATGTCAATAAAGAAGACAGACAATGAGATCATATTGAGGATAAATTGAAGTGTCAAGATCAGATTTAAAGCAAGCATAGGATAGCCCGAGACCTTGTTGAAGTAGTCCATGAAGCCCCAAAGATGGCCTACTTGGTCTAACCAATTTGCAGGTCTTGTGGAAACCCTTGAACAACTCATGGAGTGTTTCAGGAGAATTAAAGCACAATATAGCAGCCCTCTTAGGGACAAACACATTGGAAGATACTCTAAAAATACTTGGAGATGGTTGATATTGTTTGAACGATCCTCTTCAAACCTAGAAGCACATATCTGTTTTTTAGATAGTGTAGATTAGTCCTAAAAGACGTATTAGTCTCAACGATGGAATACAATTCCTTGCATAAATCCAATCAACTTGGAAGTGGTGGATCGAAGGTAAGAAATTCAAATATGGCAATATTGGAATTTATCCATCTATCAACATGAAGGAACCTTGTATTCATGTTTTGGTACCATTGAGCACATGATACAATGAAATTGATGCTATAAATTTAAAAGAAGCATGGGTAACACTCATGTGTAATGTTATAAAGGATGTAATGGTATTCAATTGGACAATTATATTCTATCATACCTTGACAAAGGAATTTTCTAGAGTTGTATTTAAAGAGCCTCATTCCTACCTTGGTTTTTTCATGCTTTCATATCTTCTAGATATTATCTATTCTAGTAATACTTTCTGATTGTTGGGATGGTCATTGAAAATATCATAACCACTGGTGTAGGTTAATTGCCAATATTTTTGGGAACACACACACACATGTGACAATATGCTAGAATCTTTGATCACCTCCTTACTCTACTATTTGCACCTTTTTATTGCAAACCAACACTAGAATAAATTAAGAAAACTATGGAGGTTATTGTAGAAGATTGGAATGTAAATGGAAACAACAACTATATAAGGATCTATGGTGCAACCAAAGATTCTCATATATTGCATAGATTCATACCTAACAAGTTAGTGCTCATAGACGTGGCATATCACCCTATTATTGATGGTTTTAATGCTCCACTAATAAAGGATTACAATAAAGAATGCCCATCCTATCATAGGTGCATAGGATATTATGGGTAGAATAATTCCACATTTTCTAGAATGGAAGTGAAGTTGTTTTGGACTATAATTTGTAGAGTAAATATTTAGAAGGCATGATCATGTAAAAGGGATCCATGCACATGCACTTCAAATAGAATTACATGTTTTTATGGTTAAGAAGAATGCAAACAAAAAAGGTGAAGATAAGAGCATTTCCTTTTGATTAAGTACATGTTAGAATTTGATAGGAGCAAACATGGGTAGCTAAAAGGGAAGTAGAGGAGGAGATAAAGAAAAAGTTGATGAATAAATAACAAATAAAATAAAATCTATCACTAAAGCTCAAACTATAATAGAGGCAAACGAAAAGGTGTGTCAAGGAAAATAATAAATTAGAACAACAAGATATGATAGAAGCTAACAAAAGGATAAAGATAATTGAAGCTGTTATATCTTAGTTTCGTAGGTTTTCCAAACATCGTAGTTCTTCATAAGTTACTTACAAGGAAGAACCCATAATAGGAAATAGTTTCAGGAACAATTGTTAGCAAAAAGGCAGTTGATTTTCCACGTCTCAGTCTAGGAAGCAGAAATGGAAGACTTGAATTTGAGAAAGGAACTCTCACTCTAAGAATTGTGACTTATTTATAGTTTAACTTATGATGCTTGAACATGTTCATTGTGGCACAATAAAGATGAATGAGAGAATTGTGTTTATAATAAAATGGGGAGGTATTCTACCAGTCTGAAATCAATAAATTATGGAAATTATTATGATAAAGAGCAATTTTATCATAGATGAAAACATGCCTTGTGTACTCTTAAGTTTTGTGGATGATGATGTGGATGATGAGTCTATGGTGGTTGTTGGAACTACACACTCAAATCATCTATTTATACAAGTAATATGGAAAGTTGCATATGAATATTGTAGAAACGAACCTAAACCAGATATATCAGAGGAGCTTCAATCCAATGGCAAGGGAACTATAGACAAAAGGAAGAGGAGGAGTGAATGTAATATCTACAATAGGGGGAGGAAGGAGGAAAATGACACATATAATAATCGCCCTATCATCACATGTGTCACATGATTATGATCATCAAATAAAATGGATAATTAGTTTGGCTTATTTGGATGAGCAAAGCTAATGTGAAAGTATCAACGGGCTATGGGTCAAGTTCAACAACAGCTTTGGAAGCAAGTACAACTCTATTTGATAGATATAAATTCCCTAGAGGTGGGTCAGAATATGAAATTTTATATAAATCAGAAGAGTACAAAGGAAATGGATTTGTTCATTCAAATTATCCATGCTATAATGAATTCAATAGGAAATATTAATTTGGGTATTTGAGTGTTATGTAGTATTTCAAGTAATTTTACAATCGTCCTAGAAAACAAATATGTTCTAGAAATGTTTTGCCTGGTAAGATCTAGTATGATATATCATTACCAATAAGATACTCCATTTTGCAATCCCATACAGTATGTTGATACATATATTCATGATCTTATTGTAGACCTTATTAAAGGATTGATTGAGAGATCAAGTAAAAGTTGGGAATAGAGCATCAAGAGCAGAATTGAAGGTTGAGACTATACAAACATTCATTTAAATGGGTTGTAGATGTGAATCTTTCTAACCTAATTCCAATTGTGATGTTTGAGAAACCCATTTTGAATATTATGTTTGTTGATTTATTGAATGTGACTTCTCATTTCAAAAATTAAAAACAATGCTAGCAGAAGGAAGATATGAACCTGTTCAGAGGGTTGTTTTTGTAGGTGGTATCCACATGGTTCTTAATGTCCTGGTCGATGAAAGGAATCTCAATGGCCAGTAGGTTGCAACAAAGTTTGAATTTTTGGGTAAGGTAAAGCACCCTAATATAGTTCATCTAGTTACTTATATAATGTTTATGATATAAACTGTTGGTCATTATATGCATGTTATCATGAATTATTACTATATTTGTAGCATTTTACCATTTCATAATACTAATATAAAGATTGGTGATTTGGTTTGTTATTACTAGAAATTAAAATATTTTTATTTTGTTTATTTATATAGGGATATTGAGTTAATAAAGGTTACTGATTTGGATGGTTGTTTAATGTAGAGTTTCCTAGATCATTGGTATGTTTGGTTATATGTTTGATATTGTGGTTTAATTGATTGTAACACCTCTTAAAAATTGGTGATTTGAAGGATAATTAAATATGTTCTTATAAAATTTTATTATTTTAACATAAACTTTTGTGCGTGGAAATTAATATATAATTAGTTTGTTTGCTTATATGAGACAATTATATATATATTTTCCAATTATATATATATTTTCCAATTATATATATATATTCCAATTGCAATTTCACTGAGTATTTACTATAACTATTAAAATAAATGTCCGAATGGTGGTTCAATGTGTCCATGTAAGAAATTTCATAAAATAGAATAAGTGTATTAGGATGATGTATATATTAATATATCATTAGTTTGTTCAGTAAAATGGGGCCATTGTAATTATATTTTTAAATTGCCATTTACCTCGTAGAATTATCTTTGTGTACAAATAATTAAAAAAATAATAGAGAGGAATTACATGATTTTTTAAAATGCTTGTCAATATTATGTTTAATGTCCTTAAGTAATGAAGTGGAGCTATTTTAATGCTATATATGTGGTTGCAGTGCATATGAGAATTAATAATATTAGTCTAAATATGTTGTTGATCTTTGAAATGGAAGGAGTATTTTTCTTGCCATGCATTAGAGACCAACCAAGTTGTCATATTGGAAAAAATAGATTGGGAGTTTGGTTACATGTCCTATTTTTTAGGCCTTTTCAGTCAGAATTATTAAAATAGTGCTTGAAAAATTATGATGTTGCTATAGGGACGTTGAATGTCATTGACAAGTACATTCAACAAGTACTTGGAAACTAAAACATTGATATAAGGGAATTTAGCACAAAATCATATCACTAATATTCTACTAGACTAGTGTTAAACTTATATAATGCAAAAGAGACACCCTCCCTCCACTTACGAGATCCTAACAACATCTCAATTTGATCAACAATGATCCCTAGGTTGTGTGAAAAGGATGACTCGGAGTCATTAGGCACCAAATTCATACATTGAGTTCGGTCTATTATCCACAACTATAATATATTAGTTGGATATTAGAGATGCTAACATAGTTCCTATTTTAAATAGCGGAGATAAATATAAACGCTCTAATTATTGAACCATTATGAGTATCCCTGTTTTAGCCAAGCTATATGGTATTATTCTAAAAAATGAGATTCACACATGGCTATAAAAGAAATAAAAATGGGAGAAGGGCTAGGCATGATTCAGAAGGAATCACTCAATGACGTGCCACCTTGTTACACTTAGGATCATCATGGAGCACTGTCATAATAATAAATTCAATATTTTTCATTGTTTTGTGGATTTTAAAAAGAATTTGATATGGTTCCTAGAAAGAACCTGTAGAATATATTAGAATATTTTGTTAGATTTTTTATCATTCAAGCTATCATTATGATCTTAGGATCTTTAACTAAGAGAATAACATGCACAACAATAAAACACATGCACAACAATAAAACACAAGCACACCACAGGAGACAAGAGACACAAAGAATTTTCCTCAGGGAAACCATAAAGGAGAAAACCATGCAACTTCCTCAGAGATAGAGTCAACACCAAAAGTAAAACCCAAAAACATAAAGATGATCTCCTGACAGCAGAAGTCTCTCTCTTGTCCCAACAACTTCTCCTCTCACTCATGCGCCCCAATGAGTGAGTGTGTGTGTGATAAATAGAGAGACTCACTCTCTATTTATATTCTTTCATTCACTTGAAACCCACTCCAACATGTCGGCCTCACTTAACAATTACTTACTAGAGCCGACATCTCTAGGAGTGTTTAATAACCCTAGTGCCCCACAACTTGTAGGGACTTTTCCTCCTCCGACCAACAAGGAGGTTTATCCTTAACACAATGGTGGGGACTATTGCCCCAACTTATAATGACTCACCTAGGGTTGACTTTTCTAGGATATTCTAATAACCCTAGGGCCCCACAACTGAGGGGACTTTAACCCTTGACCAATAGGAGGGTTACCCACAATGACTTGACATGACTTGTTTACATTATAGAACCTCCCGATAGGAACATCGGGGTATGACATGACTCAAATGCATTACATACACATCCCAGAATAAACATTAGGGTACAATACATAAGATATACAGATGAATACATTCCGAAGTTACAAATACATCAACACTCCCTCTTAACTAGGAAGGTATTCTCTCGACACAATTTATCAGTACAAGTCTTCTTCTCTGTATCATCTGGATCATCATCGAGTCATCGTCATCTTCACCTTGAAATCATCTCCATCTTCAAGTCATCTTCATCTTTAAGTCATCTTCATCATCGGATCTGGATCATCATTACTGGATATGGATCATCACTCAATCTGGATCATCATCACTGGTTCTGGATCATCACTCGATTTGGATCATCTTCACTGGATATGGATCATCACTCAATTTGGATAATCTATGGTTCTAGAACATCTCTATTGGATCATCATTACGGGTGCTATCTCTTGATTCTTCTCGTCACAGGAAGTTCTATAGAGCCAGCCTTTTTCATGCTGGTTGTAGACCTAGCCTCCATGTAGGTCTTCTTCAGCGCTTATATATGACACCAAGTCAGAATGGCCTGCTCAACACTAACATATGACCTACTCATTAGAAAGGCATGCCCAAAACTCACATCTGATCATGTAGGAACCAATCCTATAATCACATCAGAAAATCCCAGCACTCACATTTAGCCATGAGGGAACACATCCTGCGACCATGCTAAAAAGGCTCTACTCTTCCACCCATGTGGGAACATATCCTGTAACCATGATGAAAGAGTTTTGCACTTACATCCACCCATGCAGGAACACATCCTGCAACCATGATGGAAGGGCTCTGCACTTACATCCACCCATGCGGGAACACATCCTACAACCATGATGGAAGGGCTATGCACTTACATTCACCCATGCTAGAACACATCATGCAACCATGATGAAAAGGGTCTGCACTTACATTCACCCATGCGGGAACACATCCTGCAACTATGATGAAAGGGATCTGCACTTACATCCACCCATGTGGGAACACATCCTGCAACCATGATGGAAAGGCTCTCAACCCTAGGTTGAGGGTTCTTGGTAACTGACCAGGTGCCTCCATTCTCCAAGAGAATGGAAAAAACCCTTATATCTGATCACGTGGGAACACATCCCTCAATCACATCAGAATGGCCATGCACTCACATCTGATCATGTAGGAACACATCCTCCAGTCATATCAGAATGGCCCTCAGTCCTAGACCAAGTATTCCTAGTACCTCACCAGGAAGCTCCATTCCAAGAATGGAAATAGCCCTTATATCTGATCATGTAGGAACTAATCCTACAGTCATATCAGAATGGCTCAGCACTCATATCTGACATGGAAGGAACCAATCCTCTCACCATGACAGAATGGCTCAGCCCTTACATCTGACCATGTAAGGAACCAATCCTCTCACCATGTCAGAATGGCTCATGGACTCATCACTTCCCTTTGGAAGGGACCTCAATCTGGAGAACACCAAGCTTCTCCCTGAAGTACTCAAAATTCACTCTGGCCAATGGCTTCGTCAGCTATCTGATCGTCCGTCGCAACATACTAGAGCTTCACTGCTCCCCTCTGCACCATATCCCTGATATAGAGATACTTAATCTTGATATGCTTTGACTTGTCATGGAACACCGGGTTCTTTGACAACTTCACACAACTCTGGTTGTCACAATGTATACAAGTAGCATCCAACTGGAGATCAAATAAATCAGACAGTAGCTTCCTCAGCCATACTACCTCACAACTAGCTGAACAAGCTGCAACATACTCTGCTTCAGCTGTACTCAGTGCCACACAAGATTGCTTCTTGCTAAACCAAGAGATCACACCTGATCCCATACTGAAGCAAGAACCTAAAGTTCTCTTCCCATCGATGGCACCGCCTACCCAATTTGAATCAACATAACCCTCCAGGTTAATATTCTGATTTGCATCATACTTGAGCCCATAATCAACTGTACCCCTTAGGTACCTCATATTATGCTTTGCAACAATCAAGTGAACATGTCTTGGATCTGTCAGAAAATGGCTCAAGGTGTTCACAGCAAAGCAAATATCTGGTCTTGTATTCATCAGGTACATCAAAGACCCAATCATTTGATGATACATCATAGCATCAACCATCTTTAATGAAGCATCACTCAATAGATTCATGTTCGATACCATAGGTGTGGTCAGCATCCCGAACCTCTTCAGGATCTCTACTGCATACTTCCCTTGTCCACACCTCCATGTCTAGAAAATAGTGCATTGACACATAACAGGAACATCACTGGTCTTCCACTTTCAATCTTGAAGCAAAGGTTGGAATCCACTTTACTCTTAGTAAATCCTAGATTCATTAGTAATCTATCCATCCTATCGTACCATGTTGAACCTTAGGATATTCTGCAGTCACTCCCTTTGAAGCATCATACTCCCTCTGTCTTCCATACTCTATGCACTAAAACATTATGTACTGGAGTGACAAGTAGCTTCCTCTGCTACTAATATTCTATATATCCATCTATGGTCACTGGATACCAAGATCCTCTATCTTCGAAATCTTTTCAAAATTTCTTCTCGCACTCATTTGTGAGCTTGCCGTCTTCTTCAAGCTCCTCATGAATGTGTTATCCCATGGGTGTCTTCTGAGCTCGTACAAGGCTTTCTTTCATTTGCACACATGATTCTTCCTGTCATGTGTCTCAACTCCCACTGGTTGCAAATGTCTCTTCATAGTCTATGCCTTCTTTTCGTGAGAAGCCTCATGCTACGAATCTTTCCTTGTATCCCACGATGTTTCCATCTACTGCATGATGGAACTATGAAATTTCCTTCATGTATAGATAATGCATCCTAGACATCATTCTTCTTGAGCTGGTATTCCATTTCTTCTTGGTTACTTCTTCATAGCTGGAAGGTTCTGCATCAATGATGTTGTTTCATTCGTCATATTATTCTTCATCTTGAACTATCGTCACTTGTTCTTCGGAACAAGTCTCATCCTTCTTTGCTTGTAGGTGATTATGTATGCGATCTTTCCTACAAGTCAAATGCATTAGTTGTATGGTTAGAAACATTTCATAAGGTATATTCATAATGAAAACTTCTTATGCATAAATATATGATCATGCAACTATTTTAGCCAGTACAACATTCATCCATATCTCACGGAAAATTTTCTAGATTCCTTCCATCTCTACCAGGACAACATTGAGATTGTGCACTAATCCAATATGTCAGCAAAGAGGTTTCATTCTAGATAAGTAGCAATGGAGAGTTGTATAGCACCATGAGCTACTTACCCATCATATGCTTATTAGTAGAATGCTGTCATTAACGCAAACATTCTATCATGCATAATACATTAACTGAATATAAACAAATGCATAACAATGAAATGACAATTGAATACTTATCTTTATTTGTTTCGAGGGTAGACTCCTTCTTGAGCCTTTAGATTCATCGTCTTCTTCATTCATAATAGCATCGTTTCTTATCCAAATGCTAAGGTGGATAAGAGGTTCTTCAAGAGTTAAGTTCTACATATTCCTCATCGCTTGAGGGATCTTCTTTGTATGGTGAGAGCTTGATCTTCAATTGCTCCCATCTTCTCTTCTCTTATTATGAGATGAGCTTCATCTTCTTCCCAGAGTCTGTTGAAAGTAATCACTTCCTTCTGGCACAGATTCCTCGAATGAATGAATCTCATGATCCTGGGAGGCCATTCAAGGTGGTTATCACCACTTCTGCATTCTCCACTTCTTCTTTTACAGCTTCAAGTTGTTCTTTGATTTGAGAGACCCCCATAAAGTATGACTGTATGGTCTCTGCATTCTATATCTTCACATTCTTCAACTGTTTTCTCAAAGTCATATTCCGATTTATGTTCTTCCCTTCAAATGGATTGGTCAAGGAATCAAACATATTTGGTGTCTTTAGGGAAGATAATTGTGGTGTAAGGTGATCCATGATTGAATCAGCAATGATCTTCTTGGCCTTGACCAAGTTCTTCTTGTGTCAGGCTTTGAGCCTCATCTCCCTCTGGAACTGGAACCTCTCTACTCATGTAGGTGTCCAATTAATTTTCTTTAGGGAGATCAAATACTTCCATGCTTGGAAGTTTTCAACTTCACCAAGCTTATCATCAAGCTGATGTGATAGATCACTTTGAAATGAGAACCTCAAATGCAAATAGCAATAGATTAGATCTTACCGATTTGAGGTGTCCGTCCTAGTTCCGGGGCTGGCTAATCTAGGGTTTGTAAGAGAAACCCTAGTTTTAAAAAATTGGAATATTTCATATATTATTGGATAGAAGGATAGATATTTTCAATTTGAGTTGTCCAATGTACTCCTTTTTTTAAAACAGTGGAGGGAAGCTCCCGGAACAGGAAGCCCTAGTTTTCTAATTTCTTCTGCAGAAATGTCTGTTATTGTTTCTGCGGTATCTCCAAAATTACTGCTCCTCTTGTCTAAAAATTTGTATTGAGGTAGCCTTACACGTTCATGATCCAACACCATAGGTTTCATTATAATTGGTTTCACCAATTGGGACTTATGATAATTTTCCCAAGGTGACCTGTTATAGGACTGTTCAGAACAGTGAAGTTGTACAGACTGCCACGTGTCACTGGTTCATCTCCTGAGTCTGAAACTTGGACCACAGAAATTAAAGTCCGTTACATTTCTGTAACATCTTTATAAATTTCATTTGGACCTATGTAGCCCACGTTATAGCAATTCTCCCTAGGTGTCCTATTTAGGGATGAATTCTGGAAGAGGATGGAACCGTAACTTGGAGGGATCATATCTCCTAGAATATAGTGAATATGAGTCTGAATTTTGGACATAGTGTAAATAAATATTTTATATTTAGCCTCTGTAATTTTTACTACCTGAGCCTTCTCCAATCTTGGGATATGGAGAATGTACCAAAACTTAGCATTTTTAGTATTTAGGGTTTTTCTAGCTTGGGGTCAAACTAGGGTTTGACTTTCCCGGAGTTTCACCCAACCAAAAATATTGATCCAGGTCTCTAAACTTCGATTTTGATGAGGAAAAAAATCCTATACTGGGCTCACTCAAAAATTCCTCTTCTGTAGAAATCCCTAATTTCCCGCATCGAAAACTGAAAATGCTCGGAATTGAATTCCACTTCAACAGAAAGATGCGCCCTTCAATGGAGAGTCAACCTAGAATACTTTTGCTGATGGATTCTGGAGAGAGACCCAAAAAGTAAGAAGCCCTATATTCTGCAGCTGCACAATGTCTTCTTCTTAGGTTAGCTCAGATACCATGTTAGATTTTTGATCATTCAAGCTACCATTATGATCTTAGGATCTTTAACTCAGAGAATAACATGCACAACAATAAAAGAAAAGCACAACACAGGAGACAAGAGACACAAAGAATTTTCCTCAGGGAAACCATAAAGGAGAAAACCCCGTAACTGCCTTAGGGATAGAATTAGCACCAAAAGTAAAACCCGAAAACATAAATATTATCTCCTTACAACAGGAGTCTCTCTCTTGTCCCAACAACTTCTCCTCTCACTCATGAGCCCCAATGTGTGTGTGTGTGTGTGATAAATAGAGAGACTCACTCTCTATTTATATTCTTTCATTCACTTGAAACCCACTCCAACATGTCATCCTCACTTAACAATTACTTACTAGAGCCGACATCTCTAGGAGTGTCTAATAACCCTAGTGCCCCACAACTTGTGGGGACTTTGCCTCCTCTGACCAAGAATGAGGTTTATCCTTAATACAATGGTGGGGACTATTGCCCTGACTTACAATGACTCACCTAGGGTTGACTTTTCTAGGATAGTCTAATAACCCTAGGGCCCCACAACCGAGAGGAATTTAACCCTTGACCAATAGGAGGGTTACCCACAATGACTTGACATGACTTGTTTACATTATAGAACCTCTCGATAGGAACATTAGGGTAAGACATGACTAAAATGCATTACAGACACATCTCGAAATAAACATCAGGGTACAATACATAAGATATATGGATGAATACATTTCGAAGTTACAAATACATCAACATAGTTAAAGGTTCATTTCGAGCTGAGGGATGTGACTAGAAGGTTATATGAGAATGTCATTGTCAAATTTAAAAACACTAAAGGATGGTCGTAGTATATTAATTGTAATATTGGAGTTGAGCAAGGGTTCCCACTCTCCCCTACCCTTTTTCGTATTTACATTGATAAGCTAGAAGATTGTTTAGAAGAAGTAGGCTGTGCTAGCATGACCTTAGCAGGAATAGTCATTGACTCGTCATGTTTCTTCTCTATGTTGATGATAACATTCTAATGGCAAGGTTCCCCTATGATTTTGAGAAGCAATTATGGATTCTCCAATATTTCTACACCAATATGGGCATGACTGTTAAGACCAACAAAACAAAAGGCATGATTATCAAATGCAATAAGGGTACTTATGACAATAAAAACTTGGAGGAAATAAATACTTAAAAATATCTAGGAATTTAAGTCCATCACAAGCTCAACTAGAACTATAGCATCAAGAAAAGATTAATGGAGGGTGGAAAGCCTACTTTGGTATTGAAAACAAATATAAATTGACAAACCTTGTGAGGTGGGACATAAAGAAATTTCTCTTTAAAGTGCTCATCACTCTTGTTATCTTATATGGCTATGAATCTTGGAGATGCAACATTTCCAGAGAATCATGGAAAATAATTAAGCAAATTGAGAAGCGGTTTATTAATTATGTTAAATTTAAGAGCAACACACCCTATAGTTATCTCATCTTAGAAGCAAAGTTTTGTCCCAACGAAAGCATGGCTATGATTATATATCTAATGTACAAACACAAATTAAACAATATAGGGGACAACCATATTCCTAAAATTTCTATTAATTCCAGCAAAAACCACCTATGCCTCAAGTGGGGATTGCTTAAAGATGCCATGTCTTGGTTAAATTATTGGGGAATCAGGAAACCACCACTCTACAAAATATCTATAACATTAAAAACATTATTACGTCTATCTTCGAAGAGAAAAATATGGTGCAAGGAAGATTTAGAGGTTAGATTAAAACTATGATATTGTAAATAGATCATTAACCATGATCTTTAGGATCAAAATTATCTTTCTATATTAATGGGATCAAAGAAAAAAAATTCAACATTAGAATAAAATCTCATGAGTTTCATTGTGAAAATTGGTGTTGGACAACCCCTAAAATGCCATGGGATGAAAGGATTTTCCATCTATGCAAGTCTATGAGCATTGAAAATGAAAAAAATTTCTCTTAGAATGCCTTGCATACACCCGCAATAGATATCAGTTCCAAAATATTTTCTCTAGTGACCTTTCTATCCTTCTAGCCCCTCAAAACTATAGCAAGCTAGTTGGGACACTCCCCTTTAAGATTTTCGAGCATCGGAATAATATTTTAAAACAAATCAAATAATATTTCTTTTGTCTTTTCTCTTAAGGTTCGGTATACCAAATTTGGTCTTAGTGGACATTAAAGACCATCATTATCATCATGATTTATCTCATATCGATTTCCTATAACATCTCCTTTCACGCTCTTACTATGTATTGATATTTTTGTACCTAACAATCCCATGTTTGACATATTTCGTGGTCACTTGTTGGTTTGACATAACTAAAACTATTTTTATGTTATATTATCTTAATTTAATATGGTGATTTACAAATAACTCATGTTGATGAAGTCCTCAAGTTTTTCTTTCCATTTGTGCTATCTTATCTTCCTATATAACATATTTTGATAATATAAATATTTCTACTACTTTGTTCACCTCTAATATAGATAGAGAACCTCTTGTAGTAAATCATGCAATTATGTGTGCGACTTCAATGGATTATTCTTGTAGAATATATCTCAATGTCTTAATGATCTTAACATTTAGAAAATTACAGATATTCATAGCTTCATCATGAGTTATGGCCTAGCCATCTAGTTCTAATTGAGATGTAATATTTCCTTTTTGAATGATTGAATACTAAAGTTTTACTTGAAGTAATAAAGAAATATTAATTGAGGAAATAGTTCCATAGATTAATTTTTCCAAATTTAATGGAATATCTATTTGAGTTTATTTTTCTAGATTTAATGGAATATATTATTTAAAGATTTACAAAAAAGTCAATGTTAATAAATTCCTCGTAATAGAATGTTTCTAAATTTAATGAAATATGTGTTTTTAACTCGGTGGCCTGAAGTTCCCCCTGTGAAGGACTGAACGGGTGTGACCATTGCAGGATTTTTGTTTGGAAACATGGTTACAAGGTTTGGATGTCATAGAGTTCTTCTTAGTGACCAAGGGCCACATTTTGTTAATAGAACGATTGAAGCTCTGATTGAGGAATTTCAGTTAATGACATAAAGAGCACACCTTACCACCCGTAGGTGAATGGAATTTTTGAAGACTTTAATAAAATTTTGGAAAATGATCTAACTAAAGTTTGTAATGTAAATCAGGATCACTGGGACTTGAAAATCCTGCATTGCTATCAGCTTATCGAACAACCTATAAGAAATAGATAGGGAAGACCCCATTCAGGTTAGTGTATGGAAAAGAGGCTTCCATGCATATGGAGTATATTGTTCCTAGCCTAAGGATCGTTTCCTTTACCAGTATGTGTAATATTGGTGTTGTCAAGGAGAGAATTTTGTTGTTATTGCAGTTAGAGGAAGATGACTTTATTGTAGGATTTCAATAATAAATTGAAAAAGAGGGACAAGAAGCTTGGAACAACAAACACATAAAAAAGAAGCAGTTCAAGCGAGGGTATTTACTTCTCCTCAACAACAGTAAGTTTCTCAAGCATCTTGGTAATATTTGAACACATTGGTTGGGACCATATGTTGTTAATTTCATTACTAAAGGGGCCATAGTTCAATTACAGAAGTTAGATGGGCACCCCTGGAAGGGTTAGTGAATGGGAGTCAACTAAAACGTTATCAAGATAGCCAAACCTAACTTGATTGAAGTTGTATAAAATAAAAATATGTCAAATTTATTTTATGCAATTCGAAGTGTGTTATGTTGCAATAGTGTATATAGTTAGTCGATGTACGCCATGTTGTCAAAATCCTATCATCTGTGGGGGATAATGAGGATAATCAGGTGTCGCAGTTGAGATTAATGCACATTAAATAACATATTATATGGAAGACGTAGTGGTGGTGATAATGGAAACTTGTCATAAATAACAGAAAACTTTTTTGAGCGTGTGAAGGGATTGTTGGCCACCATTATAATAATTACAAGATATGGTCATATTAACTAACCACGTGATTCAATAGGCTAGACACATGCGGCACTCAATTCAAAAAGGGAATTTTGGCTGCTGTCTAAACTCATTCTGTTCATTTGTCCAAGTGTATTGAGTAAGTTAGCTATAACAGTCATCGAAGTCGAGTTCTGCAAGTTTCTAGTCTATATCCACGAAAATTAATGTATATAGAACTAGGATCGTTCGACGATCTGCTATTGAAACCCTACCCGCCATTTCAATAATCGAAGAGCAACTAGAATTTTCATCAGTCTCCCTTCTGGTGAACCCATCGAAGAAGAAGTAGACTAGGGGGCGAGTAGCCAACCCATAAGGATGATATAAAGTGACACATTATGTTGAGGCCTTTCATTCAAGGTTAGTGACAGTATTTTCAGGATATAGGACACCAGGAAAGGATGATGCAACTCGTGCCAATCAAGAAGAATGCCAAATATACACTTGTGGACCCTGTTATTCCAAAAGGCATTCGGGTGACATGAAATTTTTTGGCCAATCTCAATAAGTTGTCATTTTATGACCATGACCTACGGAAGTATCCCGAACTCAATCAAGATCAGTATATGGAGACAATACAAATTGGTGAAAGGGGGCCAGTTGATATGGTTCCTATGGAGTGTGGGATCGTAAGTTGGAAATGTATGGTATTTTATCATTACTGCATACGCCACATTTTGGTTGGACCGCAGAAGTGAACACCTATGTTAAGAAGTTATTGGTTGGATTTCATGGTGGGTGTCTCTGGTTAGACAACAAAATATCCGTTGATGTCGATCTCATTGCTAGTATCACCAGATTTCCAAACTATGGGGTTCACCCAATGTGGTTCTTTGTTGGGAAGGAGCACGACAAGAATTTAGCTACTCAGATGAAGGAGAAAAATGGGTTGGCCAGAGATAAGTAGGGCTTCGACATTGCTTCTATTAATGAACGAGTTGTTCGATTTGTAGCAAAGGCACTATCAATTAAGATGCTAAGGAAGATGTGGTCCAACCAATGTACTATGCGGGTTATAACTGTGAAAGAGCAGTGTGCTGCAGGAGTCTAGATCAATTGAATGTACTACGGGGGTTATAACTATGATAGAGCAATGTGCTGCAGGAGTCCAGATCAATTGTGCCACATTCTTACTGAATGAAATGTTAGTTGATGCTTTGGATTCCTAGGATAGAGGTAACCCCTTAACCTATTCTTGGTTATTTCTTTTGATTTTGTTTTTTTGCATGGGAGGAGCCACTAAATTATCAAGGTATGGATATCAATGTCCCTTATTGAGGGGCCGAGTATCAGAATTTATGGTTCTTTAATACAAAAAAGAGATAGACGAATAATATTTTGGAATTCTATATGCATGATGATGCCCTGAGGAATCACATTAAGAAGATTCCCAGATTGGAAGATGCTACCATGCAACTTTACACAAATATTATCATATGCTTCCTCATCATATTTATATTCAACCAAGGTAGGGATCCCACAACCAAGTATTAATGACATAATTTCGTATGATTGAGGAGGATCTAGATGCAATTGTTTGAGAATGTCTGAAAGAATGGAAGGAACTTGTCACATATAGCGAAGGGAGACCCTCCTCAATCATACAAAATTATGATGACACTTCCTCAATGATGGTATTAACATCTCTATTTATTTATAAGCAAAATCATTTGACCCTTCTCCAATAATGATATTTTCGTCAATGGGTTTCTAATAGAAGTGTCCGTTAATCCTTCCCTTGCTTTCCACTAGATATGACTCCCAACACTTCATCCTAAAAATTGTATTATGTTGAAATAGCCCCACAAAAATGTCACCCCAAACTTCCTCATGCATGATTCTCTTCATTAAGGAGACCACTAGAAAGGATTGTCGGACACTTCCTTGGTGATGCTAATAATGTATCGAGGTATATAGTTGAAATTTCGATTGACTCATCCCGATGGGTATCCAATTGAAGTGTATGTCAATCCTTCCCTTGATATCTAGTGTTTAGGTTTCCCAAGACATTCTCCTCCATAATTGTGTTCTACTGAAAAGGAGGGTCATTGGAAGTCTATTCTAAATTATCCTTTAGTGTAGCATTCTCACCAAGGGATACCATGGAGAAGTTTTTCTCTGACACTTCCTCAATGACATGGAAAATTTTAAGGATCCATAATTTTATTAAAGTGTAGAAACCATGACAAATCTTAATAACTATCAAATATCCAACCATAAAATGTTTGGTGATATTTTTTAAAAAATAATAAAGTTTCTAAGGATTCTATATAGTTTTTGGACAATCTATTGGAAAAAAGGAAAATGGTGAATATTTTTTTTGGAAAAAAACCTCAAAAATTAGTCCATGGGGTAAATTCCCCCTTTAAAATTTTCCTTGATTAATGATGATGTCAATTTCTTTAGGTATATAGTGGAAATGTCAGATGCCCCTTTTCAAATGATGGTATTCCCATTAAGGGGGGTCAACTGAAGGTTCAACGAACCCTTTTGTATGTATGGTATTTGTGGTGGGGTGTGTCCAATAGATGGGTTGGATAGTGATTCTCTCCTCTAGAATAGTCTTCTCCTTAAAGAGAGTTAACAGAATGATGATTCAATCCGTCTTTACAGTATATTTCTCGAGGAAAGGAATATCAAGAAACCTTTAACAATAGTATTATCATTGACTTTTTTCTCCAAAATAGTATTTTTCTCAAGGAAAGGGTTGTCAAATGATCAATATATTCTTCATTCATAACTTTCTCAATCATAGAGTATTTATGGAGGTGAATAAGGGAAAATGGTCCTTCACCACTTCCTCAATCATTGTATTTTCATGGAGGGTGGTATTTTCATTGAATAAAATGTCTATTTCATATGAAATTTTATGTCAATTGATTTTTTACAAAATACTATCGGTTAATTATAGGTGAAAAATGTTAAGGCTTGTAATTCTCAGCCAATTCAAGGAAATTATGTTTCTCCAGTTAATAGCCAGGAGGAGTAGCGCTACCATAATAACCTGTATTTTACACAAAATATGGATACCCAACCATAAATGTACATCTAGAAAATAAATAAAGAATACAAATACAGATATGAGGTGACTTACATGATGGAACATAAATAAAGGAAAGCAAAAAATGGCCCCGATAAAGATTGGTGATCATAATAAATGTGTTAAGATTTCATATGCTTAGCTAGATATCATTAGTGTTTAATCAAATTTCACATCAATAGAATATGAAGAATCATTGAAAGAAACAAAATCACAGGATAGACAAAGATGTATCACGGGAAAACCATTAAGGGGAAGAAAACCCAACAAAACTTGCTCAATATAGATGTATAAGATAAAACCCCCCAAAATGTGCTCCTTCTCCTTATTGGTTTCTCTCTCTCTCTCTCTCTCTCCTATGCAATATACCCAAGTGAGTGTGTATGTTCAAATGAGGAACAAAACTCCTCTATTTATACTCTTTTTGTCACTTGACTTTTACCCTAACAAGTCGACCCCAAAAAACTTACTGGGTCGACTTCACCTAGGAAGACACAAAACAATATTATATCATATTCAAGAGGGTACTATTGAACATAATTACAATGGAGGTTATACCTCATGACTCTTTGATGACCAAATACAATAGTAACATCCTAATGGAGGAATAAGAAATATCCCTTGGGTTACATTAGTAAAATACATTTAGAATATTCTTCAAAGTTACAATATTTCAAAACTCCCCCTTTAATGAGAAGGGTGTTCTATTGACAACAACATCATAAACTATAGGAGCATGGAGAGAGAGCATCTTCCGCAGTATCAAGGTAATACATCTATACATCATAAGAAGTTTTCAACAATAATCAGTTACTGGAACTGTTACTGGAACATCTTCAATATCTTTAGTACTGGAACATCATATTCTACAACACTCAGTCTTCATCTTCTGTAGTATTAGATCACTTGATCCTTTGCAGCAATACTTTGATCTTCATCTTCTTGCAACACTCGACCACTCGATCCTTTATAGCAACACTTTGATCTTCATCTTTTTGCAGTACTTCAATCACTTAATACTTTTCAGTACTCAATCACTTGATCCTTTGCAGCACTCAACCACTCGATCCTTTGTATCACTCAATCACTCGATCCTTTGCAATACTTGATCACTCAATCCTTTGTAGCACTCGATCACTCAATAATTTTCAGAACTCGATCACTCGATCCTTTGTAGCACTCGATCACTTGATGTTTTGTAGCACTCCATCACTCGATCACTTAATCCTTTGCAGCACTCGATCACTTGATCCTTCGATCAATGCTTTCATCGTCTGCATATGTTCTTGATTTGTTGATTAATAACATCGTCATAAGCATCATTACCTGCAAAACACATGATCTCTTTTTGGGATGATCAATCCCTATCACTTTTGGAAATAAGTACCAGGATGATGCAATCCTCATCAACCTACTCCCCCTTAATGAGGAGGGTCCATATCATTGACCAACTGGATCATCCACAAATGAATGTAGGACCATATTGTCTACAAATGAATGCATATATCATTCGTAAATGAATGCAGGAACACATCGTCTACAAATGAATGTAGATCTCGTCTGCAAATGAATGTAGGACCACATCATTTACAAATGAATGTATATCTTGTCCACAAATGAATGCAGGACCACATCATCTGCAACTGAATGTAGATATTGTCCGCTAATGAATTTAATGCAAATATCATCCACAAATGAATTCAAAACCACATCATCCACAAATGAATGTAGGACTCATCATAGACCTTCCTTATCTTTTTAGCACTAGGACCACTCTCAAGAGAGTGTTATTTTCTATGGAACCATCATACAAGTGAATGTAGAACCACTCTCCAGAAGAGAATTTCATCTGCAGGACCATCCTTAGTCGGTAAGGTCTAGGAACACTCTCAAGAGAAGAGTGTTCTGGTTTGCAATACCATCCTCAAGAGAGGATACTTTCATCCACAAGTAAATGTCAAACCTCACCAACATCTATGGGAACACTTTCCATTTTTGGTACTGGAGGATCAATTCCATCTTATTCATAGTGATAGTCTCATCATCACCTCCCCTTTCCTGGGATGGTTCATACCATTAACCTACTCCCCCTTTCCGAGGAGGGTCCATATCATCATCGTTCCTCCTTGCGAGGAAAGTCTGTAACATCATCATCATTGTTCCTCCCTAGGAGGGAAGATATACATCATCATCACTGTTCCTCCTTATGAGGAAATATCTATATCATCATCTTTGTTCCTCCTTGCGAGGAAATATCTATAGCATCATCATTGTTCCTCCTTGTGAGGAAATTCTTTTCGAACTACACCAAGCTTGTCATGGAAGTATCTAAAATTTACTAAAGACAGAGGTTTGGTCAATACATCAACAAATTGCTCATAGGTACTCACATACTGGAGTTTTATAGCTCCCTTATGTACCATATCCATTATGTAAAAATATTGGATTTCTATGTGCTTTGATTTATCATGGAACACACGATTCTATTTCATCTTTATACAACTCTGGTTGTCACATAGAATCAGTGTGGTGTCCAACTCCATGTAAAATAGAGTTTACATCAATTTTCGAAGCCATATTGCTTCATAACTAGTAGAACAAGACTCCATGTACTCTGCTTCAATTGTGCTGAGAGAAACAATGGACTATTTCTTGCTTAACTATGATCATGGTGGATCATAGACAATAACATCCACCTGAGGTTCTCTTTATTTATATGGCACTTCCTGTCCAATATAAGTCTGTATATCCATATAATATGTAGTCATGATCTATATCATAGTATAGTCCAAATCCTATCATACCTTTTAGGTACCTTATCACATTCTTTGTAGCTATCAGGTGAACATGTCTAGGTTTAACTAGATATTAACTCGGGGTGTTCACAACAAAGAATATATCTGGACCGATATTCATCAGATACATCAACATCCCAATAATTTGTCTGTACTAAGTCACATATACTAACTTTGATTATTCATCATACATGAGATTTAGGTTGGTATCCATGGGTGTGGCCATGGATTTATAATCCAACATATCAAATATTTTTAATATTTTCACTACATACTTTCCCTGGTTCAAAAATATTCCTTCTATGCTTTTTCACACTTCCACGGCGAGAAAATAGTGCATCAATCAAAGATCGTTCATTTTGAATTCTTCAATAAGATTCTTCTTGCAATATGCAATATTTTTCTCATTTCTTATTAGGAATAATTCATCCACATATAGCAATAGTATGACAGGTCCATCATCCATAACCTTCAGGTAAAGTTTAGGGTCAACTTTACTATTGGTAAAGCCCAAGCTTGTCAAGAAGATATATATTCTTCCATACCAAGCTATAGGATCTTACTTCAGTCCATACAGAGCTATATTCAACTTACATACATGAGTCCCTCTCTCTTCAACTTCAAATAATTATGGTTGTTCAATGTATACTTCTTCCTTAATCACACCATTTAGGGAGGTTGTCTTTACATCCATCTGGTGTAGATTCTACTCTATCATGGATGCAAGTGCCATGATGGTTCTGATAGAAGTGTACATTGCTGCTGGAGAAAATGTCTCTTCATAATCAATCCCCTCTTTCTAAGAGAATCCTCTAGCCATAAATATTTCCTTGTATTTTTAAATACTTCCATCAACTTCATGTTTTATCTTGTAGATCCACTTGGAAGATACCACACTCTTGTTTTATGGTTTGGGTACTATATCCTAAACATCATTCTTCATTATTGACTAGTATTCTTTCGTCATTTCTTCTACCCATTCTTTCTTTTGTACGTATTCCTTGTAACTGGTAGGTTCTTGATCTACAATATCACACATCAAATCCACATAACTGGAGAATGGATTTGATCTCTTGCTTGTTCTCGTGGAGCCTTTTGGAGCTACATTATTTTCTGATTCTTGTATGATTTCTATTACCCAAGTAGGTTTTCTCTTTTGAGATATTTCCATGGTAGGAAGTTCCTTAGGTTCTAGCATATCATGATCTTGTGATGCTTCTATTTTATGAGAGGGTGCAACTTCTACTTTTCAGGGAGTTACATCCTCTTCATGTACTTATTCATGCTGACACTTTATAGATTTCTTAAGATTTGTTTCTTCATCAAATGTTACATCCATACTAATCTCTATGTGATGAAATCCTGAAATGTATATCCTGAAGGATTTGGAGTCTTCACAGTATCCAACAAATATTCCCTTGTTTATGGAAGGGTCCAAATTGGTTCTCTTTTCTTTTGGAATGTGGACATATAATGGATAGTCAAATATGTTGATATGGCTCACTTCAGGTTCTTGCCTGTGCATATTTCTTCGAGATACTTGAATCCAATAGCACTATGGGATAATCTATTTTGCACATAAATTGTCGTTCTCACTGCTTCAACCCATAGACGCATAGGAAGATCTTGATCATGGACCATTCTATTGAATATTATAGGGAGTGGTTAGTTCCCTCTTGATTCCAGATTATTCACAAAAGGATTCAAATTCTTTTGAAGTATATTATCCACCATTATCTGTTATGAGTGTCTTGATTCTTCTATCTGAATGGTTCTCTATCAAGGCTTTGAATTCCTTGAATTTCCCGAATACTTCATTCTTTGTTTTCAATAAGTATATCCATGTCTTTCTTGAATAATCATCAATAAATGTAACATAATATTCATATCCACTTAAAGTTGTGGAGGGAATTGGACCACATACATTAGAATGAATTAATTCCATCGTACCTTTAGTGTTTATTTCACTCTTTGGAAATTGATTCTTGATATTATTTCCTCTTGTACAAACTTTGAAAGTTCCTTCATGATCCATATTCAAATGTGGTAAGTGAGTTACTACTTTCATCAAATATGATAATTCTTTGTAGCTAATGTGATAAATCCTTCTATGCCATAGTTCACTTGATCTAGTGATCTCATGGAAAAAGGATGTTTCTGAATGTCCTTTGATTTTATATAATCCTCCTTCTTCACCAATGAGTACTTGTCCATTTATAAAATCAACTCTATATTTGTTCTTATCTATTGCTGAGATGGAAAGTAAGTTCTTCTTCAAACCTGGTACATATAGTACTTCCTTCATCTTCATGGGAGTTCCAGAGTCAAGCTTGTAGTTTTCTTCAACAATACCTTTGATGGGATATTTATAGTCATCTCTTAATGATATTTTCTGAGTAGAGTTCTTCTCTTCAAGTATTGACAGAGTTTTCTTCTGTCATGTCATGTGCTTTGAATCACCACCATCAATAATCCATGTATCTTCTCCAAGTATTACAAACCATTAGAGTGCAGAGAATAGTACATATTCTTCTACATTTCCTTCTTTTGCTTATATCTTTCAAGGTATTTCTTCTTCTTCCTCACCCTCATCTTCAACTAGATGTGCATGATGTATTTTGTTGTTATTCTTATTTAATGGACCCTCTCTGGGAAGGTGTCTTATCTTGTGACAATTGTAGTATTCATATTGGGAGTATTCTTTCTTCTAAATGTTTTTGTTAGGATTATTATTAATCCTCCCTTTATCTCCTTTGACCACATAAAGTCTATTATATAATTTTGCATAAATTAGGGGAACTTTATTACTGCACTAGAGTGTGGGGAACACATAGAGAGGTTATATGCCACTTACTGCATGTGCATGCATGAGCTGATGTGCCTCTAAGACTAATCCCTACATTTTAGGAGCCACTATGAGCACCACTAACAACCTCCATTAGTTGGTTGTGGTAGGTAAGTAGTTATGCTAAGTTAATCTCCAGCTACATTTAGTTAGATGTCTTTCAGTTCAGTTAGCACCAATTTTTCATGGTTGCATGAGGGTAGGCACCTTTTCTCACCTACATCATCAGTTTAACTGGTTTTAATTGATTATTAACTGAATTAGACAAGTGGAGTTAGACTAGTTTCTCACATGTAGTTATTTAGACATTATGAGTTAACCATTCAGTCTGGTCTAGTTGGTAGATATCCACATGATTGGAATTATATTTATTGTAACACAATTGTATTACTGAATATAGAAAATGGAATATTTCTCATATTGTTCTTCAATTCAGTCAGGTCTAGTTGGTAGATATCCACATGATTGGAATTCTATTTATTGTAACACCATTGTATTAATGAATATAGAAAATGGAAGATTTATAATATTATTCTTCAATTATTCTATTATTTATTTCTCTTGTGCAATTAATGTGAATACTTTTTTTGGCCCAAGATATTCCTTCCAGAGTCTAATATGGTATCAGAGCCTAGTCAGGCTAAAAAAAAATTGTTTTTCTAGTTTTGTGCAGGTATTCAATTCTCTCACCAGCAACACAACAGTGTGGGATTATGAAGGAAGAATATCAGTTAATCCTCTCCATTCTATCAAATTTGGGTCCAAAATACTCATTTTTTGTGTCAACATTTTATGCTACTAAGCTTGCAGTTCGAAATTGGACGATGCCATTGTTGGATGCATTCATAGATTCTCTCACACAAGAGAATATCAAGCTAATTAAAATGGGGAATCTCAAAACCTAAAAGGATCATGCTCTTTATTCTCTTGGAAGCAAGAGTCTCAGTCCAAGAGAAATATAAAATTGAAGGAGAAAAAGACTAAGTCAAACTCTGAAGATGAAGTTTCTAACTCTATTGATGAAGGATCGAATTTCAAGAAGAAGGGAAACAAGAAAGGAAGATCAAAGTTTACCTATTGAAGAAAATATTCTCAAAATAAAAATTATTGATTTAAAAAATAAAATGGACATCATGACTCAGTTGCTCGAAATAAACAACATTGATGTTCCATATTTTACAAGAAGGGAAAAATATGTTAATCCCCAGGGGCACTATAGCACTATGTAATTCGAAGGTAATGATTCTCGTTCTTTGGTTGCTAAAATAAATTACATTTCTGATATCTCTGATTTTGATACAAATTCTGATATATCAGAATCATAAATATCTTTTCCTCCCCTTGAAAAAATACCTATCAGTCTCCCAGAGCCATGTCCTCTCAATACTAGTTTTTTACCACTAGTTTCAGACTTGTCTTCAACCAAATCCTTCAAATTCCATTAATATTATTCTTTATATGATTTATAAGATTATTTGAAGGATTATATACATGTTATGTCACCTCTATCCCTTCCATTTGATACTTAGAAGACCCTACAACTCCCAAACTCCTTAGTTGGTAAACTAGTCAATTTCACAGTTTCCTATACTGTATCACTGGTGAAAGTTGTTATCATGCATTTTATTTAATTGGTTGGTTTTCCTTAACATTGGATATAAGTGGGTTGGGTCTGATATAACTTTTACTATTTCAAATTTTAGATCCTTGTACTAACCATATTTGCCCAATTGTCAATGTATACTAGTTGAACCTAGTATTCCTACTGTAACTCAACCAGATTTTGGAGCCACTATACCATGGTTTCTTGCTGCTCCATATGAATTAATTTCTGATATATCAGATGATAATAAGATATATTACATAATTATAAAGGTTTCACATCAGTTTTTAAAGAAGGTTCATGATTGGGTTCACCATTATGCAGCTAAACTAGAAATTGTGCCTGCCAATTTCATTGATGTTTCTTGGTTAGGAGATGATTGCATAGATCTCTTTTCCATCTCTGATTTTATGTTCAGATCTGATATTTTATGTTTTGATATCAAATAACACTCATATGATGCTCCTCCATCACCAGAATATGAGATACAAGGGGATTCTCCTCATGTTTTTTGTCTACATAGGATTGAAAATCTGATTTATGATCAAGGAATCTACCACAACTTTACAAAGTTTTTCACGAAGAAGAAATACATCCAACTTATTCAAGTGAAGAAAAAATACGGAGTAAATATATTCATGTTGCCAAATTTCTGTGGTGGTCAGTTATTGATGTTGTTGTCGGAGAAACCACAGTATCGAAATGACCAGGTCGACGTTTCGAATCCATATCAGGATCCATCATCAGGACAAAGTTGAATGTGGAGAGAGTGAGAACCATTGTTAAATACTAGAACCGGGTAGAAAGTCTAAGGTCGGCCACCGACCTGGTCATTTCGATACTGTGGTTTCTCCGACAACAACATCAATAAATATATTCATTTAAATTCCGTCCCATGTCCATTTTTTAGGAAGGATTTTCCCCATGTGGTTTTGTCTTTTTCCTCATTTTACATAAATAATTATTTTTTACTTTTAGATTGTAATGGGTGACCTTTGGTATTAGTTACTAGGGCCCAATTTGTATGAAGTCAATATTAAAGGGGGGTGTTAGTATTATTATTAATCCTTCATTCGTCTCATTTGACCACATAAAGTCTATTAGATTATTTTTTTTTAACTTAGGGGAACTTAATTACTACACTCTAGTGTGGGGAACACACAGAGAGGTTATCTTCCACTTAGTGCATGTGAATACATGAGATGATGTGCCTATGAGACCAATCCCTACATTTTAGGAGCCACTATGAGTGCCACTAGTAGCCTCCATCAGTTGGTCATGGTAGGTAAGTAGTAATGCTAAGTTAATCTCCAGTTACATTCAGTTAGATGTCTTCTAGTTCAGTTAGCGCTAGTTTTGCATGGTTGCATGAGGGTAGGCTCCTTTTCTCACCTACCTCATCATTTTTATTGGTTTAACTGGTTTTAATTCATTATTAACTAAATTAGACAAGTTGAGTTAGACTAGTTTCTCCCATGCAGTGATTTAGACACTCTTAGTTAACCATTCAGTCAGGTTTGGTTGGTAGATATCCATATGATTGAATTCTATTTGTTGTAACACCATTGTATTATTGAATATAGAAAATGGAAGATTTCTCATATTGTTCTTCAATTATTCTCTTCTTTATTTCTATTGTCACAATTAATTTGAAGACTTTTTTTGTCCCAAGATTTGCCTTCTTGAATCTAATAGTTTTCTCTTTTCTTTTGAAACCTCTTGAGAGGTTGATACTCCTTCTGACTTCCCTTATTGAAGCTTGATTGTATTCTTCCTCTTTTGGTATGGGTGGATATGGCTTGATCATATTATTTGAGTAAAGCTTCTTTTTTCTCTACTCTATATTCCTCCTTGATGCAATCTTCCCATACAATGTCAAACTTCATTCTTTATTTTCTGGCACACATAGTATGTATGAATTAATCCCAAGGTCTAGTGAGACCATTGACAACAGTCATAACAAGTTCATCTTCATCAAGGGATTCTCCAATGGCTTCTAGTTCCTCCTTGAACTGGGAGACCCATGTGAAGTAGTCTTGAATGGATGATCCTTTACCTCATCTTGGTACTCTTCAATTGATCTCTCAAATTCATCCTCCTTTTTATGTTCTTTCCTCATACATTCTGGAAAGGGAATCATACATTTTCTTTGGTTTCTCTTTGGATGAAACTTGAGGGATCAAGTGATCCTTGATAGAATTTGCAATGATTCTCATTGCCTTGATTAGGTCCTTCTGGTGCTTTTCCTTTGCTTCATCTTCTTCTGTTTATGCAACTTCTTCTTTGAAATATTTCTCAAGATCATTCTCTCTCAGAATGAGACAATCATATACTTCCATGCTCATAAGTTTTATATTCCTTCTAGCTTGTCCTCAAGCTTAGTGCTTGGGGCCATCTTATCCAGGAGGTCAATAAAAAATAAAATACTGACCTTACCAGGAGATGCGATTGACTGAGGAGATTTGGTTTCTATAGATTCCAAATCTTCATCCTTCAAAACTTGCTTGCGATATTTTGTTTCTGCATATTTCTGGTTCTAGTTTTTCTGCAATTTTTTGGTTCATGGACAAACTAGGGTTTGGCTTGCTTGGATATACACCCTCTCAAAAACTTTGATCTAGGGATAAATATATGCGGTCTAGGGAGGCACAACTTTCTATGCAATCATATTTCCAAAATTGCAATTTTTTCAAAAACCCGAATTTCTTGTTAGAGGGAGAGGAGAGAGAGAGTTTCACCTTGTGGAAGTTGTTCTATTCAGGCTATATCTTATACCATGTTAAGATTTCATATGATTATATAGATATCGTTAGTGTTTAATCCAATTTCACATCAATATAATATGCAAAATCACTGAAAGAAACACAATCACAATATAAACACATATTTTTCCTGGGAAACCCTCTAGGGGAAGAAAACCTAACAAAACTTCCTCTCTATATATGTATAAGATAAGACCCCAAAACATGTGGTCCTTCTCCTTTCCGATCTCTCTCTCTCTCTCTCTCTCTCTCTCTCTCTCCTATTCTCTATACATAAGTGAGTGTGTGTGTTCAAATGAGGAACACAACTCCTCTATTTATACTCTTTCTATCACTTGACTTTTACCCTAACAAGTCGACACCAACAATCTTACTAGGAAGAATTCACCTAGGAAGACACAAAACCGTATTATATTATATTCAAGAGGGTACTATTGACCCGAATTACAATCAAGGTTATACCTCATGAATATTTGATGACCAAATACAATAGTAACATCCTGTCAGAGGAATAAGACATCTCCCTTGGGTTACATAAGTAAAATACATTTAGAATATTCTTCGAAGTTACAATATTTCAACAAAATGGTCCCCGTAAATGTAAAGAGCACATGATGTTTATTATGGTTGTGTGAATAGTGCAAAAAAAAACATTGAATTACTATGGAATGGTCACAAGAAGGAAAATATCCAACAAGGCCTACAAAATAGGGGGATCCCACTTGCCACATGTCATTCTCATTACTGAGTGTGGATATTGTGTGGAGGGACTCAAGAAAGAACAAATAATTTATTTCTATTAGACCGATGGTTTTGACTGCTATGAATTCTAGATAATTTCTCTCACAATTCCTAGTATTTTTTTCCATTCGGTTTTATATTTTGGGCTTTCTTGGGACCTCTATAAACCCTGTGAGGGTTGCTAAGTTGGGTCACAACTTTCAAGAGGGAAAGGAAAACTAGGCCGCTCCTATTGAATAGAGAAGAGTGACTTAGGTAACACCTATATAGAGGATAGGTGCAACCTAGGTCACTCATGTTCTTCGGATAAGGGTAACCCTAGGTCACCCTATTTTTCTGTTCCTAGAAATAGGTATGACCCAGAGCCAAGGGGGGAGGTTTTTGGATTAGATATTGATCCTAATATTTTTTGGACTTGAAATATGCCTTGAGTGAACTGGAAAGAGTGGGATATGAGTAATCTCCATGAAGAGGTCAGGGAAAACCAGGCTATGAGGGACATCTTGGCATGACATGGCTTACTTATGTTTGTGGACACTCCTCTGATGCACATCACAAAGATGTTGCTGAAAAATTTGGTGGAGTTATAGGATCGTGTTGATGGAAATACTCAGCCAATGCAAGAAATGATTGTTTCCCAATATTAAATAACTCAAATCTAGAGAAAAACACCTACAAAATAAATAATCTTTCCCTAGACTTAACTAGACTACTTGAATCGACTGCTCTCTTACCCTTTTGACAGGATATAAAGGTCTGAACCTTGATGTGCTTGATCTATGCAGAGATCCTGCAATAGACACAAAAGAAACAAACCAAGTGAGAGTAACAAGATAATATCTAATCCTAGGTAAATGACCAAGGAAATAAACAATAAACAAATCATAAGAATAAGATATACAATGTTTATGGGAAATAAACTATATTTTCATTAAAAAAAATAATGAAGGAGAGATCATAACTAAGCCTTGGTGTTGGGAGATCTTCTTAATGGGGTCTTGCCTCAAGATTCACCTTGCCTCCTAATCACTCAAGAAAGTATGAGATAATTTGGACAGATTTTAGATGCTGTTGCAAATTTTTCCTCCCCTTTCCCATGAGGGGTGAGCCACTATTTAAAGGATTCAAATGATAGAGTAGGTTGAGGATTCCATGGAAGAGGTGGAGGGGTCATCCCTAGGATAGGGGATCTCTAGTTCCACCTGTCTTGATTCTTAGGGATGAGGCTCCATGAATGCCATCTTTGAGAAGCATATTGAAACCTCTCTTTTTTCCTTCATAATTCAAGCACTTCACCTTTTATGAGGAAGACAGGTGGTTTTAGGGGAGCATTGCCTTTTGTAAATAGGAATTAGGCAGTGGCACCGCTCCTTGCAAATGGTCAAAGGGTGTTTCTAATATGGCTACCACTGGTTGCACAATGGGAAAGTGCGACAGTGGCTCAAAGTAAGGAATTACTCTTTCTCACTCATGTTTAAGTTTAGTCTCTGAGGAATTTTAGGAAAACAATGAGATACCTATCTCATAACATGTTGGTGATGAGAATTAGGTGTAATAGAATTCCCCCCAAAGCATGAGGCTAGAGGGAAAGGATAAGCAAAATTCTTTATAGGAACATGTTATAACTTCGAGGAAAAGGTCCAGAGGTTAGAACTCATCAACATGAAAGGTGATTCTATAATACATTTAAACTTTGAGACATATCCAAAGGAATTAGAACATGGCTGATGACCAATACAATGTATATCCATGTGAGATATAAATAGTCATGGATATTGAATTACAATGTAGATGAATGCGAAGAAGACTCAAAGTTGGACATAAATTCTAGACATACAATGTAGATATATGTCATACAAATGTAAATATGAGCACGACCAAGAGTATACAAATGTGGATCCATGCAATGACTCGTACAAATTACTCCATCGCAACCTGGGAAAAGTAATGAATTCTCAATGGACACCCATGGTATTAGTCTCATTTTCAACAAAGTATGATTCTATCCATGCAAATAAAAATTGTGAATTCGAACATGGTAGAAACCACTTGATTACCGCTCGATGATGAAAGATGTTAACGAGTGTGAGGGAGATCACCATTAATGTTATGATTCCTAAGGTATCCCCATACATTCCTGTGAATGTGAATGGATGGACTAATGTCTAACAATCGACTGAATCTTTCAATTAAAGGCCACTGCTGAAACATTGTTGTCTAAAGGGAGGAAATATTCCATTGAGTTATGCAAATCTCAAGGTACTAACTTGTTTCTAATACTAATTCCTGGGGTATGTGCTGAAGTTGACAGGAATAGTCTCGTCGAAGGAGGGACATGATGAATCCCACATCAATGACATGAAACTTGGAACAAAGTTTTGGAATTTGAGTATGAAGTAATCACATGACAAACTCAAAGGTAATTGACATAAAATAGAGGTAGGTTTGACTGTAGAGGGTAATTCTCAATATACAACTTTCCTTTGAACATTAGGAGGAACGACTAAAGACTTGGACGCATTTACTTGAATAGGTGGATACCAAGACACAATGCAATGTTGGATGATGCATTCTTTGAAAAGAATCAAAGGAGTAAAATGACTCATGAAATTGGATTAAGTCAGACACAAGCTTAATACCCAACTGTTTGAATGAAATGTAGAGAAGTGCCATGTTCAAAGGTAACTAGAAGGTTGCCGTCATTACAAATGAAACATAGTTTCCTTCCATTAATTTCCACATCATGATCGATGAGTGCCTCTTTAATTTTTTTAACGAGTGAAAAGAGGATAACAAACACTCGTTGTAGCTTAGCATTGGATAAGTCCATTCTCATATGTTTTACGAACCTGAGAAAGGAGGGATTCATTCCCAAAAATGGCCTTTTGATGTTTAGTTTAATGAGTCCAGTGAAAGAAAAATCGGTGTCCTTCATGTTTAGAGAGTCTGAACAGAACTAAAGAAGACTCTAAAAAGGTCCTTTTTCATAATTCTTAGTCTCCAAGGCTTGAAAAAGTATAAAATAATACCCTAGAGAACTCTTATATTCAACGACAAGAGTATACATTTTTCGTAAATAGTCAATTTGAACCGAAAAAAGGTAAACTACCATCGCAAAGATGACCTTTCAAGTAATTTTATGAGCGTGAAAGTGACAATTTCACTAGCACATGTGTCTCTTGAATGAAGGTGCATGTGTCTCCTAAATGATCAAATGTGGGTTCTTAGGTGCATTAAAGAGTCCAAAATACCTTGCTTGACCAACATAACCAAGGTTTGTGCCATATGAAATAAGTGCAAAACAAATGAAAATGTGTCCTTGGTGTATGTAACCATGGTACTAGGTGGTAGGATTCTCTAACACCCCCCTTTAATCCAAACTTAGTGTAACCACATCAAAATTGAGGCCTTGGAAACTAAGGCTCAAGTCACCTCTTACAAAAATTTATTTGTCGATATAACCAAGTTAAGGAGGAAAAAATCATGGGAACAAAACTTCCCTTATAAAATGGACATGGAGCAAAATCTGAAAGTGAATATCAGTCATCACCATGTGTCACCCAATCCAAGGAGTGACCTCCGATAGGTGAACGGTCTTCTCTTTGAATCTATTGGTGAAGATGTCAACATTTTTCTCTTCAGATGGGAACTACTACAATGATATCACCTGCTCATGCACCAAGCTCTAGATGTAGTGCATGTGTATCTCAATGTTCTTGGTACTCTGTCTCTATACTAGATTGGTGGAAATATTTATTTCACTTTGATTTTCACACCAAATGATAGTGGGTGAATCAAATGTAAAACCAAGTTCTCCATGAATTCCTTGCAACCACACACATTGTGTAGCTGCATTCCTACTCCTCTATACTCGGCCTCAGTTGATGAAAGGGATATAGGGTGTTGTTTCTTACATTACCAACATATGGGACCATGTGAAAGCATGAATATATAACCTGAAGTGAAATTTCTATCAATGGAATCTCCAACCCAATTAGAATTAGTAAATCCAATTAGTTATAGTGGAGAACTAGCAACATAGTGTTTGGTTCCTTGCACATAATGCAAGATCCTTTTTGCATCCCTCCAATAGATATCATGAGGCTCCTTCATATAACTTGCAACATCACCTACTACATAATCCAAATTTGGTCGGGAGTTTGTGAGAGACAACAAGATCCAACTAATTATCAATGCAATGAGTTGTCCACCAATGGAGATGAACCAAAATCACCTAGTTTCACTCCCAAAAGGAAGGGATGCTTGGATGCCTTACATTCAACCATTTTGAACTTCAATAAAATTCCTACATCATAATTTGATTGGATCACCATGATACCTGCATCATATTTCTCAATCTCCAATCCAATAAATTGTTTCAACAATCCAAGGTCAATCATTGAAAACACACTATGCAATGAATACTTAAGTGAACTTATATCAGCAATGCAACTTTCAGTGATCAAAATATCATCAACATATAGTACTATGGCCTACAGTGAATCACCTAAATGATGAAAATATACGTTGGCATCATATTTGCATCTTTCAAATCCTAGTGATAGAATAAACTTTTCCATATTGGCATACCAAGCCCCATGGGATTTCTTGAGGTCATTGTTGGCCCAGAAAGGGGCATAAGAAGGAACTTGGCATGTGCAGCCAAGGAAAATTTGCCACACACGTGATAGAAGCAAAGGAAGAGCATGAAGGATGAAAAGGGATCACGAAGGCAGATCAGAGAAGTGCACAGAAAATGAAAGGCAAGTGGGGTGTTGGGCTTAGGGTAGACCCAAGTTTTATACTCTTATCTTCACACCAACAAAAAGACCCTCAGTGTTGGCCCTTTCGGCAACAACCTGTGAACAGGTTGCAGTATCACCCGAAACAACTATGGGGTGTCGTAGAATTAGGTTTCTACAGGCAAAAGAGGGATATTACTATACCTTTAGCCTTAACAAATAGTAATCATGCAATATAGAGCTTCGACTCTTACTTAAATAGCTTCACAGTTTAGATAAACAAACAGTTTCTTGCTTAACCCTTAACTGAAAATTCACAGCGAAGTTAATATTTAGCAGTTATCTTACTTTATCATTTATCTACTTATCAATGCATAAAAAAAACATAACAGAAACAACACAAAAGAACCACCACAACACAAGATATACATGGTTCACCCCCAGTGTAGGGGTTACATCCACAGAACTGTGTTTATATTCAACTCTTTACAAAAATCACAGTTCTGATTTGCGCACTCAGCTGCAGATCCTCTTAATCACCCAAAACTGCACACTTAGCTACAGATCTGCAAACTCAGCTGCAGAACCTTTCTTCCAAAAACCCTCTGCACACTCAGCTGCAGAGGTCGTCCATGCACATAGCTGGGACTTAAACTTAAACCAAAATAGGCCTTCGCCTCAAATTATCATCATAATAGAACCTACTATAACCTTACTTGACTCCTTTACATAAGTGCCTTATTTATACAAGTGCACTATTAGAATACCATGGACTTAAACCATGGGCACCCACAAATCATGGGACATTTACAAAAAGAGGGACTTTGAATCAACCCCGACACCCCTAAGACTATTTTGCATTGCAAATCCACTTACAGCTTCGTGCAAAAATTGTGGAGTTACCAAAATTAATGACCATTAAGGTGCGCGCTCCAACAGGCCCCTAAGACTCACTAGTGTCCCGTCTCGGGACACTCTGCTGCTTGTCTGGTGGGAGAATATTGTTGGCCAAGATAGTAAACTGCTTGTTGAGGCCATGCATGATATCGTCAGTTGCTTGCTCCTTCTCTACTAACTCCTTTTGCACTCTGTCGAGTTATGTATCCGTCTGCATCTCTGTCAACATCATCTTTAATCCTCCTGCCGTCTTCCTCCCTTATATGTCTGTCATCATCATCATTCCTTCTGATACTTCTACCACTGCCATGGATTTCTTTATCCATTCATCCTTAGCAGACTGCCTGTGTTCCCTATGATCGTCTCTCATTCTGCTATCTTCCTTCTCGAAATATCTTTCGGCGTCATCTTTCTCTACATGCCACTTAGAGCGAACTTCTGCCTCGAACTTCTTCTTGGTTGATCGTGTCTGCATTGGTTGATTCGGCACTAGGGGAGTCTCTTCATAGGGTGAAGATGCAAGTGGGGTGCTCATAAGGTTCTGCAGACTCCTCAGTTCAAATTCTCTTAATAATTCCCGAACTTCGTGATCAGCTGACATGGACGTAATTGTAAAACTCAAGAAAATGTGTAATGCGAAATGCACAGGGCTGGGTGTCTTCTTATAGAATCCAATGACCAAATTTGCCATAAATATGCATTGAAGGCACCAAATCTGACAGATATCCTGTCCAAATGGCAGTAGATTTCCCAAAATCTCATCATTACAGGCAGTTAATACAGTTAACGTACCAGTGCTGCCAAATCTGGTTTTTCCCAACGGTCGCATTTTAAGCTCTGACATAGCTTTCCTTCTTCGGCACTACCAGTAACTTTGGCTGCGCCACAATAAGGACCTTTGACACTTCCTGGCACCGGTTTCGACAGAGCTTCGAGCTTCAACACGTGACAGAATGTCTTCCACAGCCTCAATGATTCCTGCCGCGAGCATCTTATCTAGCTCGATCTTGACTTTTTCTTTATACTTAGGGTTCAGCCTATAAGGGTGTTGCTTTACAGGCTTTGTATCAGTTTTCAAAGGGATTTTTATCACTCCTATATCACCTAGGATACCTTTCATTTCTGAGAACTTCATCGGAAATAAGTCCTGATACTCATGGAGAAGTTGGGTCATTTTGCTCACCATTTCTTCATCCCAATAATATCCAATGGTAGCATACTTGGGCATTTCTTCTGATCTAATGTTTAATTTCCTTATTTTCAAGGGCCGAGTTACTTTAGGTGCTTTGACTGCTGGTCCATGTACTTCGTAGTGTCCTTCTGACTTAGGAATTTTAATGTTGCGTGGGTCATCATCCTCATCAATTGTGAGGTTATAACATTCTACTGCATTGGCTTCTTGTTCCTTCCAATCAGGTTGGTACTCTGCTATTTCTTTATCATCAAACACCTTAGTATGGATCAACCTAACAACTGCATCCAAATCAGGGAAAGACTCATTAATAGCAAATATGAGCACAAAACTATCAACAAGACTATCCCAACTTACAATGCCATGGCGAAGCTCCACCTCTGCATACCAGTTCTTTGCTACAGGTTCCAGAGTGTGTATAAATCTATGTACCCATTCTTCATGAGGTACATGCTTCCATGCTTCGTAGCACTACTCCAAATGTTCCTGAGGGCTAGTCTTACCATTAAATCTGCTTCGCACCTCAGGCGAAGGAACTTTTGACAAGCTCCCCAACTAGGGATATACTTTTTATGACCATTCCACCATCTGGCAGCTGTGGCTCTAAATATTGAATCTAGAGTCTCCATTTTCTGTGAATCTGGTACCTACTCTGAGAATTGCAGAATAAAATCTTCGGGGTCTGTTAAGCCATCAAAAATAGGTAAGACTCTTGTCTGTGAGCCAAGCCATCTGAGAGACTTGGTAATTCTTGCACATCGATGTCCATGTAGTTCATAAAGTCTATTCTGCCAATTCTCTAAGCCTTCGTCTGAATTAGTCATGCAAGAACTGTCACACTGCCAATCCATTATACCTTCAGTAGTAGGGTTAACATAGTCTTCTTCTTTAGCTGTGATGTTGTAAATATGATCCAAAACATCCTGATCTTCATCTCTGACTGGCTCTGTGTACCTTTCTCCTTGAGAAGGGTCCAAGGGTACTATGAATCTCAAGCCTTTTCCTTCAAAAGTCATCTGCCTATTCTTAAGGTTGATTACTGTAGAATTCTCTATTGCCCATTCAATTCCTAGCAAGGCTGGATAGGGGTTGCTATCATCAATTATTTCAATGACTTCAAAATCTGCTAAGGTATTGACTCCATCAATGTCTACTGGTACACTAGGGAGTCTTTCCAAGGGAAAAATCTTCTGCTGATTGGCTAATCTTAACTGTATAGGGGACCATTCAAGGGCAGGTTTTCCCATTTGTTCCCATGTCTACTTAGTTAGGACATTTACTTCTGATCCCAGGTCTAAAATGATATCAGTCATGTCATAATCTCCTATCTCAGCATGCAATCTCATTTCTCTTCTAGCTCTTCTAACTCTATTAACAGTTTTTTCTTTACCAGAGATTCGCTGAGGTTCGCAAGAAGCAATAACTTTCTGTAACTCATTTAAAGCATTCTGATTTCTTAAGAGCTTCATGCAACTCTATAAAAATGATGACAGTGTACTTACTTTATCCGTCGAAGCTTCTTGGGATTGTAACTGTTGTTGATGTTGTTGCACAGGTGCCACTGATGTGCTCGGATCAGCAAAGTCTTTTTTGGCTTCCATAAATGTTTCTTTTTCTCTTCCCACATCAAATGTTGGAATTTTCTCTAGGGTCTTACGAACCCAAGCCTCGTCAGGCTGTTTCTCCTTATTCTGCACTTACGTCGTAGCTCCACTCCTTGTAACACCGTTAATGGATGGGACAGGTCTTTGCTCTACAGCAATCATCTGAATATTCTGAGTAGGAGCACCATTTATTTCTTGTATCTTGGCTATTAGCTGTGGGCATTGCTCAATGGCATGATGTACTGCTCTGTAATATTGACATGTCGTAGTTGAGTTCTGACAGTCTCTAGCTACATGTCCCACCTGATTACAGTTATAGCAAACAACCTGGCCTCGACCTCTTCCAAGCATACCACCACAACCGTGACCTCTGAAAGTACCTCGACCTGATGTGCTACCATGGTAACCATATCCATCATTGCCTTGTGCATCGTTTTGTACCCTATAAGCATCATAGGTTCACTCTCTCATGAGGTCAAAGCTGCGACATTCATCTTTGTTGTGTCCAACTGATTTACAGAACTTGCAATAGGGATTCTTAGGTACTTGCACATATCTTTGCAGCAGATAGCAGTCTTCAGGTTGATGCTGGCCAGTTGTTCTATAGATCTCACAATATAGAACATTAGGGTTAAACGGGTTTGGCGCACCAGTATTCAGGTAATTTCTTAACGCGGGACACTGTTCCTTGTCCTGACCTTCTGTCTTACATCATGTACACCAAACCTCTTCTCAAAGAGATTTACCTTTTTTCATGTCGTGCAGCTCCAAAGCCATTTTTGCTAACTATGCTTGTATTTGGGCTATGCCAGAATTGTCTCCGACAGGAGCTGTCTCAAGTTTCATAGCAATTTCCAAAGCTTCTTGCTGATCAACAACCTTTTGTTGCATAAATGGAGTCCTGATATGAGGTAATAGGGCTGCAATGAACCATTCTTTATGTTGCGCTGGTCCAATAGTGAAACTAACTTGATCTAGCAGAACTTTGAACCTCTGATCAAAGTCCCAAACTAATTCACCTCGCCTCTGCTGAATTTCTTTCAGTTCAGTTATACACTGTGACTTTGATTTAGGATTCTTGAACTCTTTGATCATCGTTGTTTTAATATTAGCCAAGACATGGTTCTGAGTACTGGAAAACTTCATAAACTAGGTCAAAGCTTGATCTCTAAAAGAAGTGACCAGCTACGCTCTTCTTATATATTTATCCATAATGTTCTTAGCAGTCCAAACAGCTTCGCATAAGAACCAAAACTACTCTGGATCCTCTAATCTAGTTCCTTTGAAGACTAGGAGCTTGATATCATCGTTCATATGGGCCATAGTGGATCGAGGGGGGGAACTTACTGGGGTAGACTGAACTGCGACAGGACGACTCAGGTTAGGGTTACTTTCAGACTGTGACGGGTTCTCAGGGGTAACAGATCTTCGCTGCGGAGTTATAGGAGGGTTTCTAACAAAAGGGGTTTCTTTAGGTTCAGGGTCTTCTAGACTTAATGGGGAATAACCGGTATTCTGGCCTAGGGTATAGGATTCAAGGTTTCTCTTGTATCTTTTACCACTTCGCAGCAAACCACTTTGCTCGCGAAGTCACTTTCACTTCCAAACATAGGTTAGTAGCAATAAATCTAGCAACTTGATTCTATAAGTAATATACCTTTCTTAGCCAAGAGCATTTTAATTTGCAAACTAAATGAATTTAGGTACTTACCCCTTGGTCCTTTGAAAAATTGTCTCTCAGCTTCGCTAAAAGAGGTACTTGTGTCGATGGAAAATTCTGTCACAAATGCTTCAAGGGTTCACGTTGTCCAAAAATCAACAGCTCGTGATATCGCGTTGTTCACCCTTTTCAATATGTTAATTCTTGCGGGGGTCTAGTCAGGAAACTGATCTTCCTTGAAGTTGGTCTTTCTTTGTGTCAACCTGGATAACCACTGGTGCAATTCTATGTGGATACTACCAAAGAAAATTTCATGAATATCAGTGAAAACATACCTTTGCAAGAAGTCGTCTGAGCTACAACGAGGATCCTTATTTTCTTGTTCAACAAATTTTAGATAGGTAGCTTCAATCCAGTCACTGATTTCTTTTACTGAGGGCCTCCAAAAGATAGCCCTTCAGGTATGACGTAGATCCCTCTTTAAGCAGATACTGAGTTCAACTGGCAACAGAACCAATTTGTTGGGCTTAGGGCAGACCTGTGTTTTATACTCTTATCTTCGCACAAACAAAAAGACCCACCATGTTGGCCCTTTCGGTAACAACCTTTGAACAGGTTGCAGTCTCACCTGAAACAGCTATGGAGTGCCGCAGAATCATGTTTCTGTAGGAAAAAGAGGGACATTACTGTATCTTTAGCCTTAACAAATAGTAATCATGCAATACAGAGCTTCGACTCTTAAATAGCTTCGCAGTTTAGATAAACAAACAGTTTCTTGCTTAACCCTTAACTGGGAATTCACAGTGAAGTTAATATTTAGCAGTTATCTGACTTTATTATTTATCTACTTATCAATGCATAAAAAAAACATAACAGAAACAACACAAAAGAACCACCACAACACAAGATATACGTGGTTCACCCCCAGTGTAGGGGCTACATCCACAGAACTGTGTTTATATTCAACTCTTTACAAAAATCACGGTTCTGATCTACGCACTCAGCTGCAGATCCTCTTAATCACCCAAAACTGCACACTTAGTTGTAGATCTATGCACTCAGCTGCAGAACCTTTCTTACAAAAACCCTCTGTGCACTCAGCTGCAGAGGTCGTCCACGCACACAGCTGGGACTTAACCTTAAACCAAAATAGGCCTTCGCCTCAAATTATCATCATAATAGAACCTACTATAACCTTACTTGACTCCTTTACATAAGTGCCTTATTTATACAAGTGCACTATTACAATACCATGGACTTAAACCATGGGAACCCGCAAATCATGGGACATTTACAAAAAGAGGGACTTTGATTCAACCCTGACACCCCTAAGACTATTTTGCGTCGCAAATCCGCTTACAGCTTTGTGCAAAAACCGTGAAGTTACCAAAATTAATGATCGTTAAGGCACGCACCCCAACACGGAGACGTGTGCAAGGGGAAAATGGTTGGAAAGCGATAGATATAGAATCCAGATCGTGGCTGTATAAGACGGCGTAAGCCTGCAGCTACACACGTGCGAGAAGATATTTGTAAGTGAGGCCGATAGTGCCTCATGTCTAGTCATGATCACCATAGCTATAACTAGAAAGGTGGCTAATGGTGATGGATAACAGACTGTTGGGATGTAGTTGGCCCTATGTGGCCATGTAAATTAGTATAAATAGGAAGGATGCAATGGTTAGAGGGTTGGTCGGTTGGTCTGTAAGGTTTCCATTTATCCTTGTTCAATTTTCAGTACTAGTTTTTTATTCAGTGGTAATCCAGGGAAGGGGATGCCGATTATGTTGTAATGTCATAGTGATCAGAAGAGGAGTAGACTCAGGAAGAGTATGTTAGCATTAGAGGGGTTGTTGAGCTGCAGATCTGACTGCAGTGGGAGCAGACTGCTAGGATTAGGAGTAGAGTAGGAGAGTGAACCAGATAGCATTTGAACTATGAGTCTGAACTTAAAGACATAGCTCAAGATTAGTCTACATCCCGTAGACTGCAAGGTGCTATATCCTTTCATATGCCAGATGAAGAGCACCTTGGTGGTTTTTCCCAGATGGGTTTCCATGTTATTTCTTGTGTCCAAATGAATGATTGATGTTGTTACGAAGATAAATTCATATGGCTTGGGGTACCACAATAGATAGCTTGACTCCAGAAATCAATCCTTTCCAATATGCAATAGAAATTAAATGTCTAACACTAAAGGATTAGACCTCGTACCTTATTCCAGACGGTTGAATTAGATCCCCGTTGAGCTTTCCAACTTCATCTTGAATTGATAGATTACTTCCTCAATAGCAAGTAAACAATACAAGCATACTATATATCATGGTGTTAGATCTATTCTAGCATATATAATCAACAATGTATAAACATTTGAAATCATCCAATGGATAAAATATTCATTCAAACACACATTATTGGATAGGAAAAGATATTTTTATTAATATAAATCAGAGATTACAATAGATACAACCTTTGTTGACACGTCTGCGAATCGGAGAAACTGAATCCCCCAATTGGGCCTCCACCACTTCAATCCTCCATCTCTTGATAGCAAGCTCACTAGCAAAAGGCAAGCTTGGGAAGAACACAAAAGTGCTCCAAGGGACAAAGGGATGTAGACTCAAGCATAAGTTTCAGCAACAATGGACTATAGTTTCTTTGCTCTCAATTCTCTCTTATTCCTTCAATGTACCAAGGAGTTCCTTATATAGCTTTTCAAAGGGGTAATGAAAGGTCGAATCCGAGTGATCTCAAGGCATATGGAAGGCCAGGAGTCAAGTGAGTCAGATCCATGTCAAGGAAAACTCCAAAAGGATTTGGATTTTGTACACATCCCGATGTATGCAGTTTTAGTGGTCGAACCCACGTATATACACAATTATAGGTTTAAAAGTCACATGTATCATTTTTCACATGTTTTTAGGGATGGTTAGGGAAACATCAAAGGACAAAAAGTGGTCCAAGGGGTCCAAGGAGTCTGCAGTGGGACAGGTGAAAGGCCATACAAGTGTGACTCACATGGAGTGGTAAAATTATCTATAACAGATGCCCCCTAATGTGTGAGGTCGGAGGGGTCATACGATGGCCAAAATACATTATATGTCCATCCCAGAAGTGGAGTGATGAAGAATCCCAAATGGAAGACCAGCCACCCAACCGGCATAGTACATTGATACAAATCTGCACATCACTGCAAATACATATAGTAGTCCCGGATACATAAGAGTACAATGGCCATGAATAGGCATGATACAATATATCACATAAGTGGTCATGGCCACGTACAATATACATAGATCAAAATATCCATGATGAAGATATACAAAGGACCATGATCTCCATAATGGATGAATATATATAATGGATCAAGATCTCCATGATGGATGGAAATGTCTGACATATACCGGAATTAAGTCATGAGAGCTGAAATCTCATGAACACTGGCACGATCAAGTAGGTAGCATATAAGTGATGCCACCAATCTGGAAGGTCTTCTACACAAACCGATACGAGTACATGTCCTACTATGTGAATAGAGGTGTCGAGGTCAAACATAGTAGTCCATCCTCTGATTACCGGTCATTAATGTATACCGTTAACAGATGCGAGATCACCTACCGATCATGAAAATGGGACTCAAGGTACTAGAGTGCAAACTAACAAGTGTGAATAAATGTGTCGAGGTCTAACACTTGATAGGATCCATCGATCATGGGACATTAATGTATTCCCAAATACTGTCGATGGCGAGAGAACCTGCCACTGATGACTGCAAGTCTCAAGGCACTCAAAATGACTCTAGATTCCAATCCCAGAATAAATGATCTGAATTCGATGGGATGAAATCCACTGGAAGGAGGGCATTAAGGCATCCCCCATCATCCAACACGAGATACTCAACAAAGCTGTATGATGTGGAAGGACTCGATCATAAGGTGCACAGACCAGTAACTGTACCGGGAATGGCCGACATGCAAATTCAAGATAACTGAGGAATGGTCGACTCAGGTTTCAACTTCCTTCGAACAAGAGCATAACGGCGTATGGTGACTGAAGAAAGGCAGCATAGACTTGATATACAAACTGGGACATCTCTGCGACACAGGAGGCATCGACAGAGGCTCCATAGGGTCTGGAAGCTTAACCAGTCAATGGAGATAAACTCAGATAAATGAGCACAGCTCCTAAAGTCAAACCATAAACCCAACCAATTTATGTGATATATAGCGCTCTGTTCGAAGGCGACACAACTCGACAGCTGCCAAAGATAACATCTTTCCTTGTCCGGATTTTTGGGTTTTTTTTTTTTTTTGGAAATTTTCAATTATTTAAAAATCTTGAAAAAGAATAAAATGGCTTTATAGTTACAGACTAGGAGGAGATGAGTGTCATAGGGGAAAACAAATTAGTTCCAAGCAGTGGAACATACCTTTGCTCAATGAAATGACACATGTTTAGGATATCGACACTCGGGGGAAAATCCCTTCCCGGTAAAAAGGGAATCAAGCTACAAAGGATATATAAAATGGCTTTGCATGGCTAGACATGAGACAAGCTTAGGATATATGGTTGAAACACAATGTCAGGGAAGTCGGCATAAAGCTCAATAAGGAAAGCAAAGCTCATGATAATGAAATTACAACTTGACATACAGGAGTCTCGGGGGAATGCCATCATAAAGTTCAAGAGGAGTATGAGGCTCTTGCTCAAGGACATGGCGGGACTAAAAGGGACTTCTGGACCTAAGAGAAGACTCACAGCATGGGTACCAGATGCAAAAGGGAGCTAACTAGGAAACCCATGTATAGGAAAGCTCTACCATTCACATTATATCACTTCTAACAGCAGTATGAAGGTTCCATGATACCATGGAATGGGTTCGTACCTAAGGTTAAGATGGAATGGTCATAAGGAAACACATAAGTGCAAGCGGATGTGAAATCCTAACCTATATTCCAGTTCAGACATAATACCTATGATAGGAATGAACGGGTCAAAACCTCGGAGAGAATGTATAGAAACTGGACTCGACATGATAACCATATTAGTCCAAAACAACCCAAAATAGTCAATAAAGAATCCAAATTGTAGGATATAGGGAGGAATGATCATGACAACTACACCCAAAGTAAACAATGTGGTGAACGATGGGACATAAAAAGGAAACTAAGGTTTATACCCAACGTTCACACATCCACCACCACCCCCATGAGGGTGACCACTAGTGTAAAGATTGAGCAAAGGTAATAAAAATCCTCCACAAATGGAGTAGAGGATGCAATATGGCCATTCCCAAAATATATGAGCACGGTAAGGGGCTGTGATGCCCCCAAGTCTAACACCAGGGTCCGTACTAGGACCAATGATGGGTGATAGGATACCAGGCATGCCAAAAATAAAAGGACCCAAACTCAAGAGAGCATAAACATACTCAAGTAACCGCGATCCCAAAGGCCAACTAGCACACAAAGAGTAGACTCCTAAGAAAATATACAGCCAAAATACAAGCAAACCAAGGGGAGGATATGTGAGCTCCCAAATGCAGTAGGTATGTCTTGCATAGGAGAGGCTCGAAACTCCCATACACTACAAGTGGAGGTACGTAACCAATTATAGTGGCACTCAACTTCAACGCATAAAGCGACTGTGCTGTCCGACCTCTACGTGCCCGGGACACCTAGAGAATAACCTCTGCAAGTACCTCCTGTGATAACCTAGGTAAGGAAACTAAGGTCACCTCAATATAATCAATGCTCAGGCAGACAGTCGCAGGCAGGATTGATCGTATGGGTAGGGTAGAAAATCCTGAAACTCTCGAAAGAGCCCCCAGATATGAATACAATCCTGGAAATATATCCGGTGCTACTCAGTTATGACTAGGGGTCATCCCAATCAATAACCCCTCACACTGCGTCGTGCTTAACTCCCTTGTAAGAGGAGGATCCTGAGAAACACTAATTATACCAAGGAATTTCACACTTTCACCTGGATAGACACATACATGTTGTTGTTTAGTGGTCTTGTAGAATTGACTCACAATGAACTATTCCAAGACCCTAAAACCTAAACTTGTTGGTGAACCCTATCAAATAAAATAGTGTAGTTCATTTTAAATTATGCGTTGATTTTAATTGGCTATAATTACTCAAAGGGAAATGACCATGCAACTAATGACATTATGACTCAGCAGTGAAATAAATATGCACACCATAACAAACAATGCTAAGTGCAATCTTTGTCAAATGAAAAATAGGGTATGCCACTACATGAGATGCATAAATATATATTCCTTTCTGAATGCCAATGCAATCCTTCCTATATGAAAGCCTAAACACGACTCTCATCCAAGAAATCCAATGCAAGTACCTCCTCAAATCCATATCTAAGATGCAACTAAGAGTGCAACTACTTTGTATTTTTCAATATAAAAGAATGAAAAATGCAATAAAAGTCATCTAAAACTCTCAGTGTCTGCAGCAAGTATAAAAGACAAGCCCAGCAAAACACCGAGACAAAAAAGAGTAATGCATTAATGGAAAAACAAAAAGGATAAATGACTAAAACTAATTTCAAAAAAATCAATGAAAAAGCAGTCTCTGGTCACAAAAGAAGCATCCAACAGCCAACATCAGACCCAAGGAAGACCCAACCACACCCACAACCCACCCAACAACTTCCCACAACATCAAACTCACCAAAAGGGAGGATGTACGCGACTATTTAAAGAACAGCTATGTATATATGCGACTTTTGGCCAAAAACCTGTGTGTATACGCAGATTTTGGCCAAAAAACCATGTATGTATGTGAATTTTGGCCAAAAACCTGCATATACAGAGAAGGCAGAGGTAAAAAGCAGGCCAAGGGTCAAACCAATAAAGGAGAGTGTTAATGGATGAACATACTATAAAATGCAACACACAAACAAGGAGAAACAAAGAGAAAGTCAATAATATCAAGCCCGTTGTGCCTGCAAACCCCCAAATAAAAACAAGGAACATCCCCAACGGAGTCCTCAATTCTATTATGGAGAGAAATTCCTATGGCTTGGGGTACCACAACAGACAGCTTGACTCCAGAAATCAATCCTTTCCAATATGTAATAGAAATTAAATGTCTAACACTAAAGGATCAGACCTCGTACCTTATTCCGGATGGTTGAAGTAGATCCCTGTTGAGGTTTCCAACTTCAGCTTGAATTGATAGATTACTTTCTCAACAACAAGTAAACAATACAAGAATACTATATATCATGGTGTTATATCTATTCTAGCATATATAATCAACAATGTATAAACATTTGAAATCATCCAATGGATAAAATATTCATTCAAACACACATTATTGGACAGGAAAAGATATTTCTATTAATATAAATCAGAGATTACAATAGATACAACCTCTGTCAGCATGTCTGTGAATCGGAGAAAATGAATCCCCCACTTGGGCCTCCACCACTTCAATCCTCCACCTCTCGATAGCAAGCTCACTAGCAAAAGGCAAGCTTGGGAAGAACACAAAAGTGCTCCAAGGGAAAAAGGGATGTAGACTCAAGCATAAGTTTCAGCAACAATGGACTATAGTTTCTTTGCTCTCAATTCTCTCTTATTCCTTCAATGTACCAAGGAGTTCCTTATATAGCTTTTCAAAGGGGTAATGAAAGGTTGAATCTGAGTGATCTCAAGGCATATGGAAGGCCAAGAGTCAAGTGAGTCGGATCCATGTCAAGGAAAACTCCAAAAGGATTTGGATTTTGTACACATCCCGATGTACATGGTTTTAGTGGTCAAACCTGCGTATATACGTGATTATAGGTTTAAAATTCGTGTGTATCATTTTTCACATGTTTTTAGGGATGGTCAGGGAAACATCAAAGGACAAAAAGTGGTCCAAGGGGTCCAAGGAGTTTGCAGCGGGATAGGGGAAAGGCCATACAAGTGTGATTCACTTGGAGTGGTAAAATCAGCTATAACAGATGTGGTGAATGTTTATGTGATTCATTAATAGTTGTTTTCCGTATAATGCTAAATGTAGTTCAGTTTTTGTTAGTTCTTGCAATTGGTAGATGGATGAACATGATATATTGCTGAATTGAAACTGTATAAAGATATATCATTCTGTATAATTCCTGTTATGAATCTTGACTTGAGTCGCAAAGTTGATTGAAGTAAATCCAGATGTGCCGCACGAGTTGCACCAGCTGCGAGGGGGAAAGGAAAGTCAGGTCATGTGCGATGACATACATTCGTGCTCATTTGCACAGAACTGAATCCTCTGTCCAGTCACCATGTTTCCTTCATTGAGATCCTTGGTTGCAATCCAAGGGACTATAATTCCCTGAAAATCATGAAAACATGGTTTCAGTGGTTACCCATCTATGAGATATATCGGGTGAGACCACGCTTGATTCACAGGTGTTGCCGATGGGGCTTGCTTTATCATGCCGGTATATCAGGTAGTTGTTGGATTGGTGGGCTGTGCAGAACCCGCGTCGTGCAAGTGGGGAAAAGTGGCCAACAAATGGTTTTGTTGACAAGACCCTTTTGATTAAATTGGGGAGATGGTGTGGAACCCAATGAAGAAGGATATAGAAGACTGGATGGATGCGAAAACACTGGTGTTTGCATAAGAAGAAAGTGCAGGAACACGGTTCAGTGCAGAAAGATGGTTAGATGATTATATATACTCCGATATTCATGAGATCTTCTTTGTTGATTTCCCTGTTCTATTGCATGAATGGTTGGTAGGATTGGCATCTAGATGGACCAACTACTAGACAAGGGAGATTACCGAGTGGAGCGACCAACTGGTTCAAGAGGTAACTAGTGTAAGTAACGTTGTCTCAAGAGCTATTGATTTTTGGGTTGATAGTATATTGCAAGGGTATATTACTGAGTTTTCAATAGATACTATAACTTCATATAGTGAAGATGAACGAGATTTCTTCCAAGGACCATAAAGGAGATACTTATTGAGCATAAGTACATGGATAAAACTACTTTCTTATGAGAAGGGTCTTTTGCACCTAGATAGTTGAGCTGTGTGTCTAGGAAGGGGCTATGTCGCTAAAAAGCACGTAAGAACATGGGGAGGAGTGTGTGGAAATGTTCCCCAAAAGAACAAAACCTGAACTTGAGGTTGGAGTCCTAAGGAGTGGGAGAAGATTCAGATTAGGAAAGAGAAGGAAAATCGAAAGGGGCTGATGGAATCCTAGTTTGTTCAAAGGAAGTGAACACAAACTTCGGTCATGCAAAGATGAAGGGTATTGCGATGAAGAGGAGGACTATAGCCTGATCTTGGAAGGAGCTAAAGATTCAGATAGCTCTGACGAGACCTTAGGGTCAGAGCACAATTATATAACACCAACTATATCACCTGAGACGAGATATAGAGTCTCATCCCGTGAAAGGACCTCTAACTCTGATAGCACTAGTCTTGAAACTAGTGCACCAGAAGGTGCAACTCAGTTGAAGCCTACCCCAAAGATCTTGAACGCCAACCCAATGGCTGTGACAGACGTCCGGTTACCAACATTTAATGGAAATGGAATGGAAGACCCTGAACAACATTGGTTCCTATGTGAAGCTATGTGGATGGTATGTTTGGTCCATGGCACTGACGTCAAGAAAGCATAGATGATTACGACCTTAAGGGGTCATGCCCTGGATTGGTTCATGAAATTTTGTGCCATCCCAATTGGAACACCACAGAAGACCCTCGAGGAAATCCGAGCTACAATGAGCTCAGAGTTCAAAAAACCCAAATCAGAGTCACAATGTATTACTAAGATTAAGGAGATTAAACAGGCTCTAGTAGAAATTATGTGGGATTTTGACCAAAGATTCAAGACGCTGATGGCTAAAGTAAGTTTCCAAATTTCTGATGTACAAAATAAGAAGTGGTTTATTTCTACTTTGCTACCACACATCTGAGGGTTGTTGATGCAACAGAAGATTGAGTCACAGATAGAAGCATTGGAGCTGGCAAGGAAGTTAGAGGCCTCGCCTATTGCTGATGGTGCTGCCAGAATGGTCCAAATTCAATGACAGCTAGCCAACCTCACAATACAACTTCAGGATATCAAGAACGACAAAGAAGGACAAGAGGACTTGTGGTGCACAAAATGTAGAATGGATGGACACACCAAGGACAACTGTTTGACCTTCATGAATTATGTCGCATCTGGTGCACCTAACCCATTAAATGGGAAAGGGCTACCCTGTTGTCATATATGCCAGTCAAGAGGTCACCCTGATGAGGAATGTGTGTATTTGTAGAAGGTTGTAAGTACCCCTACAAACTTATTTTGTAAATTTTGTAGATCGATAGGACATGATGAAAAATACTGTAGAGCATACCAGCTCTTGAAAGAGAAAATAGTTGATACATAATTAATGAAAAATGAGGGGTTCCCTCAGGTTGAACAGGCGCAAGCCTCGTACCAACCTACACAATTCCCAGCTAATCAGTACCAAAAACTGTATGCTCTTCAGTAGTCATATGTGTAGCAAAACCCCTGTCAGCAAAACTACCAGCAGAACCAATACCCACAACAACAACTACACCCTCAGGGAAGGGGTGGTGGAAAAATTAGAGGATGAGGTGGCAGAGAAGGATTTGGTAGGGGGAGAGGTCTAGTTACATGCTATAACTATGGAAAAGTAGGTCACTTTTCCAGATATTTTTTGTAGCCTACAAGGACATGCTCATATTGTAAGGGTCAGGACCATAATGTTGAACAATGTCCTCGGCTGATCACAAAGTGGCAAGCAAGAACTGTTGCCGCACCCAATGCCCCACCAAACCTGAACCTGAATGCAAATGCGAATGTTCAGATGATCGTGGCTGAACCACAAGACCTAAACATTGCTGCCATAACAAGAGGAGGTGCGACAACTGGAGTAGAACATGAGAACCCACAAGAACAAATGCAGCCACAAGTGAGGCTGGTGGCACAGAAAAAAGAATCATCAACCAACCCGAAGTAGAAAAAAGTATTCTAGGATGTGCAATCAGACTTCATAAGCCCTGATGTACCATCAACTTCAATAGAAGTCAAGGACATTCCTGAACGATTCCAACACCTATTGTAGAAGAAAGCTTCAACTAATGTTAGTAAGCTGAGACCTCTTCTATCAAGTTGTTTGATGCTAATCCAAGATAAAGATGCTATTGCAGAGCTACAAGCAATAACATATGAGATCCCTGTAGTACCACACATTGAGAAGAAGGTTAACCAAGTACGAAACAAATGTAAGACTAGCCGTGAATTGAGAATGAATGCGCAGATAGGTGATTATGACATGGACTATATCATTTTAGATATGTGGTCAGATGTCAATATCCTAACCTGCCAGACTCAGGAAAGCATGGGTAAGTTGCACTTGGACTGGTCTCCTATCCAACTGCATCTTGCCAATTAGGTGAAGGTACTACCCATTGGACGATTAAGCAATGTCATTGTCGATTTTGAAAGATTGCGCACATATGTAGACTTTGAGGTCATCAACATTGTAGATGATACGAATCCTTACCCTGCACTACTAGGGATATATCAGGTTATAGACAACCAAACAATTATAAATTTCAAGAAAAGGATCCTCTCCTTTGAAGATGAGGAAATGAGAGTAGTATCACCCATTGATCCATTTGAGGGGCAAAGATATATTGAAACTATTTATAATGAGGGTTAGGTCGACTATCTCGATCAAATCTACAATGTTACAGCTATGCATGAAGATCATATCAATCCGACGGCAGATGAGAACCTAAGATGGAAGTGTGCGAGTTAGTGTACGTATGATTCAGTGGAGGCTTCAGAGAATTGGAAATATAGGTTACATGAAGTCTCCATGAGAAGGTGTGCAAGAGTCACAAGGTCTGTGCGAAGGGCGGAGACTGAGTTAAGGGATTTACCCACCTACGAGAGTTTCATATACACTTTGGATATGGCACCCAAGACCTGCGATAACTCTAAGCAGCTGTGACAAGGAACCCAATAGGTCGTGCATACAGTCCTAAATGTTGGCAAACACCCTATAATTCATAATAAAATCCAGCAAGACAAGGGGGGTATAGTCAAGAAGATCAACAATGCTAATGCTCACCAACACAGCGCAGCTACTCAGCAAGAAAAAATACCAGGGACGTAGAAGATAGCCTGACTAACTCCATTGGGCCAAAAATAGTGGAACTAAGTAAAGATCACAGAGTAATACAAAGGCACTCATAGGATGAAGCAGTTGTACAAATCCCAGATCTCTTGAAGGAATACCAGACCCTCTTCCCTCTAAACAACAAAAAAAGAAAGGGATTAGTGGAATACTTAGAGAGGATGAAGATACCTTTGCGATTGCAGACTAAGCCAACTCAATAATAGTTGTCGGTATGACATTATCAATATATCAGGGTGAAGCCATCCACAAAAGGAAGACTTATCCTACACTATGATAGCAGGCTATTCACACACCCTCACAAGCTGAAGGAAACTTGGCTAAGTATATATACCATCGCAAAAAATATGGGTATGGGCTCAGCGCAACTTCAGAAAAGTTGATGGTACCCGCATCGTGAGTTTGGTGAACAGAAGCTACCTGAAACCTTCCTCTGACACGTGTAAAAAAAATGGCTAAAAGACGTAAACTATTTTGTTGCAGGATTACAATAGAACCAATAGAAAACATGTGTAATAAACTACCTAGTGGTCACATCATTGCATATACCCAAGCAGGCGACATAAAGTATGCAAGTGACAAGACAACTAGGGTCCAAACAATGCAAAAAGCAGGAATGACAGGCTGGCTAGCATTAACCAGTGGATCCATGCCAAAATATTTGTATGAATGGGTCACTTGCATGGCATTAAATCAACGTAGTATGTGGAGAAAGGTGGTGTACTGTTAGCTCTCTTCAACCATCTCAGCACTAATTGCCATTACTAGTTTGACAAGTATAGCCTGAAAGGTCAGCTACAGAAATTAATGGAGAAAGCATTGGAAAAGGCAACCTGAGAGCATGATTAGACCTTAAACTTCTGTCAAACAATGATTGAAAGATATTTTCCAATATCTAAATATTCGTTTCTCCATCCAGACAGTTTTCTGTTATGCACTGAGAGCACTGGAGCTGAGCCATTACAGAACTTCACCTTGTCACCTGTCTTCTACCCCGTTCAAGCCCATGGTAATTAAAATCCCCAGTGAGAGTGATGCCTTAGACGCCACTATCATATTTGGATGTGCCATTGATGAGGAAGTAGAAACACAGTCAGCCAAAGGACCGTAGCTACAACAGTCACTAGAGACCGACGCAATGGCAAGAATAAGCAAGCCACAAACAATTCCAACCCTTGGTTCATGCCCTATGCCGAACCCAATCCAGGAAATACCAGTTATTCCAGGTGAGTCATCTCCATGACCACAACCGTAACAAAAGAAATGTAAAGTTCCAGACACTCCAGATGAGCGAGGAAATATGCCTGTTGCTAACCAGGGAAATGTTGATGAAGATGAATAATTGCTACCACAGGCAGATCCATAGAGAGAACAGGCCAACCTGAACTTTCCAGCTTACATTAGACCAAGAATACTTGGCACAGTGCATGTAGATCTCCCAGTGAAACCGATGACCACTTTGATAGCACCAGAGATCCTTGTCGACATACCCTTACTAAAGGACATCCTCCCCACGTTAGTTGTTTTGAAACTCCAGGGCTACGACACTCGATAACAAGATTGATTGCAGATAATAGACTGCATGGACATAATACAGGCCATAGAATATGCATTCAAGGTAATCAAACCACAGGAGTGGGCTAAGGGACTAGCCACTTAAGGCCTAACAAACATGTTGTTCATGCCTCATTTTGGCCATAGTGTACAAGTCAGTATGTATATAAAGAAGTTACTAGTCTGCTTTCATAGAGGATACTTATGGCTGGATCAGCCATACCCAATTACTACTAAACTAATAGTGAGAATTACAGGGCTCCCAAGCGAAGGAAAAGACCCTTTGCCTTACCTCACTAGGCATAATACTCGGGACATTAAGCGGAAGCACAACCTTCAACCCGCAGGACAGGGATACTTAATTGGGCCCATCCAGGACAAAAGTGTCTGGGTTGTTGCAAAAATATTATCCTGTAAAATATTTCATAAAGTGGTACTGATGAAAGAAAAAAAAAACACAATATCTATATTTTTTCAAAAAGATACTGTGCATATCAAGCCGCTCATATGTCCCTTGCTTAGTAGCTCGGGACGAGCCATAGGTGAGTGTTGGGGGGTTGTTGGCCCGGGAAAGGGGCATAAGAAGAAACTTCACACACTCAACCAAGGAAAATGCACTATGCGCATGATAGAAGCAAAGGAAGAGCACGGAGGATGAAAAGGGCCCGTGAAGGTAGAACTAAGAAGTGCGCGGAAAAGGAAAGGAAAGCGTAGACGCCCACAAGGGGAAAATGACCAAAAAGCGAGAAATACAGAATCCATATTGTCACTGTATAAGGTGGTGTAATCCTGTAGCTACGCATGTGCGAGGTGATATTTTTAAGTCAGGCCGATAGTACCTCATGTCCAATCATGATCACCACAACTGTAACTAGAGAGGTGGCTGATGGTGACGGCTAACAAACTGCCGGGATGTAGTTGGCCCTGCGTGGCCATGTAAATTAGTATAAATAGGAAGGATGCAATGGCTAGAGGGTTGGTCGATTTGTCTCTAAGGTTTCCATTGATCCTTGTTTATTTTTCAATAGTATTTTGTTATTCAATGGTAATCCAGGGAAGGGGATTCTGATTATGTTGTAATGTCATAGCGATCAGAAGAGGAGTAGGTTCAGGAAGAGTATGGTAGCATTAGAGGGGATCTTGAGCCGCAGATCTGACTGCAGTGGGAGCATATCGCTAGGAGTAGGAGTAGAGTAGGAGAGCGAATCGGAAAGCTTGCGAACTATGAGTCTGAACTTAAATACATATCTCAAGATCAGTTTGCATCCTGCAGACTGCAAGGTGCTATATCCTTTCTCATGCCAGATGAAGAGCACCTTGGTGGTTTTTCCAAGATGGGTTTCCACATTATTTATTGTGTCCAAATGAATGATTGATGTAGTGAATGCTTATGTGATTGATTAATAGTTGCTTTTCGTATAATGTTAAATGTGGTTTAGTTTCTGTTAGTTCTTGCAATTGGTAGATGGATGAACATGATATATTGCTGAATTGAAATTGTATAAAGATATATCATTCTGTATAATTCCTATTATGAATCCTGACTTGATTCGTAGAGTCGATTGAAGTAAATCCAGATGTGTCGCACAAGTTGTACTAGCTGTGAGGGGGAAAGGAAAATTAGGTCACGCACGATGGCATACAGTTGTGCTCATTCACATAGAACCGACTCATCTTTCCAGACACCCTATTTCCTTTGTTGAGCTCCTTGGTTGCAAGCCAAGAGACTATACTTCCTTGACAATCATGGAAACATGGTTCTGGAGGTTACCCATCTATGAGATATCTCAGGTGAGAGTGTACTTTCTTCATAGGTGTTGCCGATGGGGCTTTCTCTATCAGGATGGTATCTCCGATAGTTGTTGGATCGGTGGGTTGTGCAGAACTTGGGTCGCGCAAGTGGGGAAAAGTGGCCAATAGTCATAGAGAGACTTCTTTAGCATGAAAACAAGTGAAGCATAATGAATGAAACCTTCAGGATGCTACATATAAATCTTCTCATGAAGGTCACCATGAATAAAATAACTCTTCACATCCATGTGGTGAACCTGTCATCGCTTAGATGCATCAATGGAAAAAGCTAGCTTGATACAGTCCATATTTGCAACCGGTGAAAATGTCTCTTTATAGTTCACTCCTTGGACTTGAGAGAATCATTTGGAAAACAACCTGGAATCTTACTTGATATCAGAACCATTATCAAACACTCAGTTCCTATATACCCACTTCCATTGCACTAGTTTCCTCTTGGAAGGTAGAGGAACCAACTCCCAAGTTTTATTTGTTGCAAATAATTGAAATCTTCTTGCATGGATGTTTGCAATATTGGGTCATGTGATGCTTCCTCATATGACTGAGGATCATATCAAACCATCATGAATCACCTCTCTGAAATATTCAATTCACAAGTGTAGAAATCATTGTGAAATTGAGATCTAGTCTTCTTATAGTCTAGTGGATCTCCAACAACATCACCAACTTCTTGTATGGTTTTATCAGCCCACTTTGACTAGTTCATGGGTGAGTCATGATTTGCATGCATGTCATAATTTTCATCCTCAATATCAGAATTATGAAAATTAGAGAAACAATCATCACTTACTTCATCATTGAGTGGAGGGTGTGAGCATTCCCACTTGACTAGTTCGATCTCTTGCATGGGCTCTTCTTCGAACTGTAGATTTCTTTCAATGAATGATTTCTGAGATGAGGGATCAAATATATTGTATAAATGTTCATATTCATCATATCCATCCATAATGGAATCCTTTATTTGAGGTTTCAATTCATTTATATTCTCCGGAGGAATTCTAGCGCAAGCCTTTGAGCCAAAAACCCTAAAATGAGAAACATTGGGCTTCTGACCACACCAAGCCTCAAATGAAGTTTTCTCTTCCAATGATTTGTGTGAAAATATGTTCTAAACATATTCTGCACAATTTATGGCTTAATCCCATATATTAGGAGACAAGTCCTTATCCTCCATAATGCATGTATCCATCTCTTTCAGAGATCTATTCTTGTGCTCTGCAACACCATTTTGTTGTGGTGTGTAGGGAATAGAATATTGCATCTGAATACCACTTTCATGACATAGTTGTTGTAGCTTATTGTTTACATAATACTTCCCATTATTAGTACTAAGGACCTTGATTTTATTCACACTCAAGTTTTCTACAAAATCATTGAACACTTTGAAAGTCTCAAAAACTTCAGATTTTTTCTTGAGAAAATACACCCAACAGTACTTTGAGAAATCATATATGAAGGTAAAAAAATACCTTGAATTCGCATAGGAGGGTGTGGGAAGAGGCCCTATCATAACTAAATGGATCATAAGAAGCACTTGGGTGGCCTTTCCCTTGTCATATTTTCACTCAACATGTTTCCCCACTATACAACCCTTGCATGTGCCTTTGGAAAACTTGATACTTGGAAGCCCTTTAACCATGTTTTCTTTGCTTAGTGATTGAAGATACCTGTAGTTGAGGTATCCAAAAATCCCATGCCATAGTTTTCTAGTATCATTGGAATGTGACAGGATCACATTCCATTGGGAGTAAGGAAGGAAGTGAGAGAACTTATACATCCTCGAATCATGGTCAACCAAACCCACTCCAACAATTTGGCTTGTAGAAATTTATGAAATATCCACATCATTTTGAGTAAATGTTAATCTCTTGGTTGTACCTATGCGTGTCATTTTATAGACACATAGTAGGTTTTCTGTAAGCATAAGCACATAAAACACATTGCTAAAGTACCCATTCTCTAGGTTGATCTTGCCAACCCCTTTGGCTAGGATCTCAGACTCATCACCCATGAGGATGGATGGAACACTATAAGGATGTAGGGATGAGAAGGATTATTGTATGGAATACATGTGCCTTAAGGTACATGAATCTATGATGAAGGAAGAATATCATGTAGATCCAACAACTAGTGCATGCCATCTATCCTTGTTCTCTGATCTTGAACCTCCCTCTTTCTTCCTCGCTCCTTCTGGAAAGGGCATGTTTTTCTTATCAAGGAGTTGCACCATAATGTCAATGGTTTTCTTCATGCATGCACTCTATGGATGACAACCCTTGTGACAATAAGTGCATTTTGTTTTCTCTTTCTTCTTCTTCTTTGAATATTTGGCTTTCTTCTTTCCTTTGGATTGATTTGAAACACCTGCAGCAAGGGATTTATCCTTGGTGTATTTTATGGTACCCATTTGCACCAATTTGTCTTGTTCTTGAGTCAAAACATCCATGAAGTCTACTAGTGAAGGAATTTTCTTATTTCAAATTGTCAGCTTGCATGATTGGAATGTGGAGACAAATACTGAATACTCAGGCCCTAGATTCAAAAAAATAGAAAAGATCAACTGCTCCTCTTTCTTCTTGATGCCACACTGTTTCATCTAAAGTATGAAGGATTTGAAATTTGTGAAGAAATCCCGGATCATCTCAATCCAACCTGTTGAAGTACTATGATTTTTCCACAGTAGAGTTGGGCTCATTCTTAGTACCCATCGTTACTCTGTAGAGGCCTTTCGACCTCAGTTGTATCATCATTTCTGCCTTACATTAAAAATATTTGAATGGGGTAATAAATACATGAATATGTTTCATTTTTTCTTGTGCATTGAGTGACAAAGACACTAGAACTACATGCAATGCAAACACTCAATTTTTTCTGGAGGAGGCACTAGATTGAAATTCAAACTCTCTGAATTCGACTTGCAGCTCCAACGATCTTTGACACAGTGTCAACATATTATTCATAGAAATATTTAGGAGCTAAGGGAATCCTCAGAACTCAAGAATTTCACAAATTATGCAGAAAAACAATGAAAAGAGAAAAATTAACACATATGAATAGTGCCAAGAACTGAAGTTTCTATTACTTTCCAACATGTAAATATGTATGGAACATAGTTATAATACAATAGGTGAAAATTGATATCATTTGGAGGAAAATTGGAGGCATACATGTGGCAGGCTTAGATTAGACCTCAAACCCCCCTAGGTGGACCAATTAGCTTCAACTCCACCTCAAACAATCATGAATGGCCATGTGAACATGGATGACGCATGATAGGACATACATGAGGGTGGGATAGGCATGTTGGAGTGCATGGGTGACTTGGAGTGGCTCTATGGAGGAATAAATGGTCCAAAAGAGACAAAAACACCCAAATACCATGCTTTAAGGAGTGGGAGCATACCATGGACTGAAATGTCATAAATGAGGGTGCATGTGTCTGCTCAATTATCAAATGTGGGCTCTTGGGTGCATTAACGAGTCCAAAACCCCAAAATACCTTGCTTGACCAACATAACCAAGGTTTGGACCATATGACATAAGTACAAAACAAATGAAAACGTGGCATAGGTGTATGTGACCATGGTACTAGGTGGTATGATGCTTTAACGCAATTGAAAAACATAGAATCATTGGAGAAGGTTAAATGTGTATTCAAATTTGGTGTTAGGCTTCCATAGTTAAGAAAAATGTATTGTTGAATATTGTAACTTCAAAGGATATTCTAAGTCTATTTTACTGATGTAACCCAAGGGATTTGGTATTATTCCTCCGTTGGGCTGTTACTATTGTAATTGGTCATCATAGAGTGATGAGGTAAAGCCTCCATTGTAAGTCGGGTCAATAGTACCCTAATGAATATAATACAATATTGTATTGAGTCTCCCTAAGTGAATTCAACCCAATTAGTTAAGTGGGGTCAACTTGTTAGGTTAAAAGTCAAGTGACAAAAAGAGTATAAATAGAAGAGACGTGTTCCTCATTTCAACACACTCTCACTTGTGTATAGCGCATATGAGAGAGAGAGAGAGAGAGAGAGAGAGAGAGAGAGAGAGAGAGAGATCTAATGGAGGAAGTGAACATGTGTGGGGTCTTGTATTGTACTTTTGATACATCTTATACATAGGAAGTTTTGATGGGTTTTCTTCCCCATGAGGGTTTCCCAGGGTAAATATTTGTGTTCTTTTGTGTGGTTGTACTTGTCTATCTTTTAGTGATCCTTTTGCATATGGTTATGATTTTGTAATGCTAAATGCTATCAGATTTGGTATAACCATTAAAAAATTAACAGGGTATAAGAGCTACCCTAAAAGAAGTCTTTGTGCAGCTGAAACAATGCTATAGCTACAGGTATTGAAGATTAGGGTTTCATGCATGAAAACCCTAGTAGACTAAAAATAGTCATGTTGGGAATTTCGCTATATCTAGATATTGGAGAAGGATTGGGAGCCGAAATTTTTACAAGACGAAGATAAAATATTTATGTACCCTATGTAAAATTTTCATCCTCATATTTTCTATAATATAGGAGATTTTATTCCTCCAACTCAGGGTTGAAGCCTCTCCCAAGATTCAACCTTAAACATTTGGCCTAGGGAGAATTGTTGTATCACGAGCTACGAAGGCCCATCTAAAATTTTGAAAGGTTTTCCAGATAGTGCATGGACTTTATTTTCTGTGGTAAAGGTTTTGTACCCTGAAGGTGAAACAATGACACATGGAAGTTCGTACAAGCTCTCTATGTTGAACAGTTTTGAAATAAGTCACCTTGGGAAAATTCGCATAAGTCCTAATTGATGAAACCTATTCTAATATAACCTTTGCAGTTGGAAAGAAGACAGACCAATATACCTCACTATGAAATTTCAGAAAAATAGGAGCATAAATTTTGGAGATACAACAGAAACAATATCAAGAAATTCTGCAGAAGAAATTGAAGAAAACTAGGGCATCAGATATTTTGCAGTTCTAATCATAGTTTTGGGAAAATGAGTATGTTGCTCAGCTCTCCTTGATTAGGAGGTGCATATTTCTATACAATCATATCTAAAATATACCTAAGTTGAAAAATTAGGGTTTGTCTATCAAAATCTAGGTCCACCAAAAGCAACATTCCAGAAAAACTTTCAAGAAAGCATTAGATTGAAGCAATCTCATTGGTCAAAGAAGAAGCTGCAGATCCAGAAAGACATGAAGAAAAAGAACAAGAAAGAATATACCAAAAAATCAAAGATAAGTATTTGAATTGTCTTTCCTATATATGTTGTGTATTATGGATGATAGAATGTTTGCATTAATGACAATATACTACTAATATGCATGCTATGGGTAAGTAGCCCATGGTTCTATACAACACTCCATTGCTACTTATATAGAATGAAACGTCTTTGTCGACATATTGGATTAGTGCACAATATCAATGATGTTATGGTAGATATGGAAGTCATCTGGAAAGTTTTCGTGAGATATGGATGAATGTTGTATTGGATAAAATAGTTGCATGCTGCATAAAAATTTGTCATTATGCATATGTTCTATGAAGTGTTTCTAACCATGCAACTAGTGCATTTGAATTGTAGGAAATATCACATAGAACCGCCTACAAGAAGAGGAGGATGAGACTTGTTCTAAATATAAGTGATGACAATTAAAGATTCACTCCAATAAACATACATGAAGATGAACCTGAATCTCCCAGGGTTAGAGACACCACGACAAAAGAAAGATTTTCAGAAGAATATAAGAGAGAGGTAGATCCACCTCGAGAGATGAATATCATCTTAAAAACAAGAGATCATTCAAGATGAATAAAAGTATGGAGGTACTTCCAAAATAAAGTAAGAGGCCTCAGATACACTATAGTTATGTGGCATAGTTGAGTGACATCATTGATGCAGACCATTCCGTCTGTAGAAGAAGCTATGATAAAAGAGTAACAATTGATCATGGGGAATGATGTCTACAATATGGTTCTGAGAACTGAAGGGAAGTTCGTAGTGTATTCCATATGGATCTACAAGAAAAAGTATACAAAGCAAGGTTCATGGTTTGTCTCATAAAGAATAGACTATGGCATGACATACTCTATTGACCAGACACACTTCTCCAGTGAAGTAAAAGTATATATAGAGCTAAGAAGCACCTATGCAAAATAAGCTTTGTTTAGGAGCTTGAAGATCACATAGAGTGATGAATATCTTAACCTTTTCTACAAGGTTGAATATGGAAACCTATATAAGATAACAGGCTCATAGATGGGTGCAAGATGAAATTTTGGACAAAGTTCAAGATGAAGGGATCTTGGTATCTAGTAAACTGATATTGATACATAGAATATTAGTAGTTGAGGTTGCTACCAGTCACTCCAGTACAGAATTCAGAGAGAGGATGATGCTATGCCTCAGGGGGAGTGACTACATAAGATATCCGAGTTCAACATGGTACAACAGGATGGACAACTCCCTGATGGACTAAGGATTTACCAAGATTGAAGTGGGTTCCAACCTTCAAGGCTAAATTCAGAAGACTGGGATATGTCGATAACCTGACATGATGAACTCATGGTAGAAGCAATGATAGAAGAATACCATAAAGCAAGAGTGTGGTATCTTCAAAGTGGATTTGCAAGATAAAACATGCTACTGATGGAAGTATTGAAAAAATACAAGATTTGTGGCTAAAGGATTCTCTCAGAGAGAGGGAATTGATTATCAAGAGACATTTTCTCCAGTAGCAAGGTACAGTTCTATCACAACCATCATGGCACATACTTCCATGATGAAATGGGACTTACACTAGATGGATGTAAATACATCCTTCCTTAATGGTGTGATTGAGGAAGAGGTTTACATCGAATGACCACAAGGTTTTGAAGTCGAAGACATAGTGACTCATGTATATAAGTTGAAAAAGGATCTGTATGGACTGAAGCAAGCTCCTAGAGATTGGTATGGTAGAATATATATTTTCTTGAAAAGCACAGGATTTACCAAGAGTAAATCCTATCCTAACCTTTACCTCAAGATTATGGACGATGAACCAGACATACTATTATTGTATGTGGATGATATATTTCTGACTAGAAATGAGAAATAGATCACAGATTGCAAGAAAACGCTAGATGAAGAATTCAAGATGAACGATCTTGTATTGATGCATTATTTCCTAGGGCTGGAAGTGTGGCAGAGCCCAGAAGGAATATTTTTGAATCAGGGAAAGTATGCAGTATAAATATTGAAAATATTTGATATGTTGGATTGTAAAGACATGGCCACACCCATGGAAACCAACTTGAAATTGTTATCTTATGAGCCACTAGAGTTAGTGGATATGACTTAGTACAAACAAATTATTGGTCCATTAATGTATCCGATGAACAAAAGGCTAGATATATGCTTTGTTGTGAACACCTTGAGTCAGTATCTAGTTAAACCTAGACGGGTTCACCTGATAGCTGCAAAGCATGTGATGAGGTACCTAAAAGGTACGATAGACTTGGGAATTTACTATGGTAGAGATCATGACTACAAATTATATAGATATACGGATTCGGATTAGGCAGGGAGTGTTGTAGACAGAAAGAGAACTTCATGTGGATGTTATTGTCTAGGATCTACCATGATCTCATGGTTTAGTAAGAAACGGTCCAGTGTTTCTGTCACCACGGCTGAAGCAAAGTACATAGCAACTTGCTCTGCTATTTGGGAAGCTATATGGATTCGGAAATTGATGACAAGTCTATTTGATCTGGAGTCGGACCACAGTGATTCTATGTGACAACGGGAGTTGTAGGAATATGATAGAGAATCTAGTGTTCCATGATAAATCAGAGCACATAGAAATTGATATTGTACATAAGGGATGTGGTACTGAAGGGAGATAGAAAAATTCAGTATGTGAATACCGATGAGCAAGTTGTTGATGTGCTGACCAAGCTTCCATGAAAAGCTTGGTGTAGTTAGAAAATACTTTCCTCAAAAGGAGGAACACTGATGATGATACTACATACTTTCCTCGCAAGGAGGAACAATGATGATGATACAAACTTTCCTCATAAGGAGGAACAATGATGATGATACATAATTTCCTCGTAAGGAAGAACAAGTCAAATATATGGACCCTTCTTGGAAAGGAGAAACAGGTCGAAGATATAGAATCTCTTCGAAAAAGGAAGAACAAGGAAAATATATAGTTTCTCTTCGAAAAAGGAAGAACAAGCCAAAGATATAGACTCTCTTTGAAAAAGGAAGAACAAGTCAAAGATATAGACTCTCTTCCAAAAAGGAAGAACAATTCAAAGATATGGACTCTCTTTGGAAAGGAGGAACATGTCAAAGATATGGACCCCCCTTGCAAAGGAAGAGCAGGTCGAAGATATGAACCCTCCTCGAACAAAGGGGGAGCAGGTTGATAATATGGATCCTCCCAAAAAATGGTGAGTGATGATGAGACTGACATTGATGATGGGATGGCATTGATTCTCTAGCATGAAAGAGGCCAAGTACGTTTGAAGATGCTGACAAGGTCCGATATTCACTTATGGATGATAGTATCCTCTCTTGAGGATGACAGGTATAACATTATTCATGAGAGCTGTCCTTACTAGCTAAGGATGGACCTGTAGATGTTACTCTCGCATGGAGAGTACCCACAATCATTTATGGATACCATAGAATAACACTCGCTTAGGAGTGGTCCTAACCGGAGTGGTAAGGCAACTCTACTATGACTCCTCACAGATGACAGGATCGACATTTGTATGCAGTCAAGATCTATTCTGTAGACATTACTCTTGTATGAAGAGTATGCCTACATTCATATGTAGATGCCATAAAATAAAACTTTCTTGGGAGTGGTCCTAACCTTAGGTGCGGTCGAAATATAAATTTAGTTGTAGACGATTCAATTGGTCGATGTTATGGACTAGGATGATGCAGGATTCCATCATCCGTGAAACTATGTCCTAAAGTGATAGGGATTGATCATCCCACAAAGAGATCATGTGTACTACAGGTAGCGTGGCGACAAAGGATCAAGTAGATCGAAGTACGTCGAAAAAGGATCAAGTAGATTGAAGTGCGACTACAAAGGATCAAGAAGGATTGAAGTGATGCTGCAAAGGATTGAAAAGATCGAAGTGTTGCTGCAAAGGATCGAGAAGGATCGAAGTGATGCTGCAAAGGATCGAAAGGATCAAAGTCTTGCTACAAAGGATCGAGAATATCGAAGTGTTGCTGTAAAGGATCTATAAGATCGAAGTGCTACTGCAAAGGATCGACAAGATCGATGTGATGCTGCAAAGGATCAAGAAGATCAAAGTGCTTCTACAAAGAATCAAGAAGATCGAAGTGTTGCCGCAAAGGATCAAGTGATCGAGTGCTGCAGAAGATAAAAGACATGGTGTTGTAGAAGATGATGTTCCAGTACTGAATACATTGATTGGTAATTGTTTCAGTTACGGATGATTTTGAAAACTTCCTATGATGTATAGATGTATCAACTCGATGATGTTGCATATACTCTCTCTCGTTACTCCTATTGTTGATGATGATTCCAGTAGAATACCCTTCTCGTTAAGGGGGAGTGTTGAATATTGTAACTTTAAAGGACATTCTAAATGTATTTTATTGATGTAACCCAAGGGAGATGTTATTATTCCTCCGTCGGGGTGTTACTATTGTAATTGGTCATCATAGAGTCATGAGGTAAATCCTCCATTGTAAGTCAGGTCAATAGTACCATAATGAATATAATATAATATTGTATTGAGTCTTCCTAAGTGAATTCGACCCAGTTAGTTAAGTGGGGCCGACTTTTTAGGTTAAAATTCAAGTGACAAAAAGAGTATAAATAGAGGAGATGTGTTCCTCATTTCAACACACACTCACTTGTGTATAACACATAGGATATATATATATATATATATATATATATATATATATATATTGGATAGATGCACCTGTCTAGGGTCTTGTCTTGTACTTTTGATATATTATACAGAGGAAGTTTTGTTGGGTTTTCTTCCCCATAAAGGTTTCCCAAGAAAAATCTTTGTGTTCTTTTGTGTGGTTGTACTTGTCTATATATTTTAGTGATCCTTTTTCATATGGTTATGATGTTATAATGCTAAATGTTATTAGATCTGGTATAACCATTAAAAACTTAACATGTATGCTTATGCGTATATATTAAGTTGGAATTTGAAAGAATGGAGGGTTGTTAGAAAGATGGAAGAATATTTTTGATTAAATTGTATTAATAAATAATTACATATTAAATCAAATAAAATTGCATCCTATGTTGAATAATTGGACTCATATTTACATGGTGTTATGGTCAAGACCTATGCTTACTTATTTATGAGGCATAATAAGTTAAATTGATGTGGGATCTTCTTAGAAGTTGGTATAAAATATGGAAATAAATTACCTTTAAATGATTATTACTTTTCCAAATGAAAAGGTATCATGGGTACTTCTCCACCATTTAGAGAACAAATCTTTTGCCTCTTCTTTAACCTATGAGGTATAAGATAATGATTATATATTTTGATAAACAATGTCAGTTTCATATTAATGTCTTTTAAAAAGAAAGTAAAGTAAACATTGAATAATTTAATATTTTGATTCAAAATAAAGGTTTTAAATTATTTATTTATTTAATTATTATAAAAGTTGATAGAAGTAGATGAATTGATTATTTCCACATACTTCATTTAAATTAGAAAGTATATGGTACCAAGATTTTTTTTAACTCCATATCTATTATGTTTCAATAGAGATCAAATCCCTCAAGGTGAAAACCTTTTCTAAAGTGTAAAAACTTGAGAAAAAAATTGCACTATGAATGATTTGATCTCTATCAATAGACAATAGATTTGGAGTTAAGATCGATTTATGTTGGTGATAAAGCTCTATTAGATAAAATCATGGAAGATGAATGCCATCATGATTATAACATATAAATCACAACTAGGTAAAGGTAAACAAATCCCACAATATTTATATCAAATCATTAATTGGACAAAGCAATATATCAATTAGTAAATTAGATAATATAGAACTTTCGATATATTACATAAAAGTTGGAACTATCCAAGTTTCATTAGTTTTTTTCTTTATATATGTGTGTGTTTTAAGCTTTAGATTAAAATCAACATTGTATTTTTTTATTTGATATTTTATTATATTATCTATATTAAGCACTTATCTTTCTTAGCCAGTTATAAAAAGCATCTCTCTACGCAATAAATCTTCCATTGAGAACTTCTCCCTATTAGAGAGTTATAAAAAGAATCTGTCTACAAAATAAATATTTGAACACTACATAAGAATTTTAACTTGAAACTGTGTATAAATTATATAAAAAAAAATTATCCACCGTGTTCACAACTTCACAACGATGCTTGAAGTGGAAAGATCATCATACCACCTTCTCAACTTGTAAATATTATAAAATATCTATATAACGGTTAATATGAAACCTCATCCTTCATCCATTAAAAGTGAAAAGTGAATATGGTTAGAACATGTTAGGTTCCGCAAAAATACATTACTTGGGAAGGGTCTTCTAGTGGATAAAATGCCTCATGCTATAGTTACACTATCCTACATCTTCTATTAACACACAACCCTAATACATGGTGAAATCTTACGACAACATCCAAATGGAATCTGCTGTCAAATTATGTTCTGCAAGAAGTTATCTATCAAACGTATATGCATGGTGGTTTTATTGTTAAGCAAAGGAAGGGAAGAGACCCTTGACCTAAAGTAAGTAGTTTCTATTTTTTTAATAAAAACATAGAGATAACGCTGAACATGTTTATAAGGAGTGTTTTTGGGTTTTATTATCCCCTAACTCTAGTTTTTATTTTCTTTATAAAGACAGGAATAATGTTAAATATATTTATAGGAGGTATTTTTAGGCTCTTAAAATGTATTTTTATATTAAAAGTATAATATTTTTGTCAAATACATTGAAGATTGTATTTTATGATTCTTAATGAAATTAAAATATAATATTTTTGTGAATTACATTAAATATCATATCTTTATGATTCTTAATGAAATGACCGGCATGGAATTTTTAAGTATCATTCTTAATGTTCAATTTGTATAAATTATCCTTCCATAAGAGGTTGTGATGGGTGATTTAGTATTTGGTGGAGCTATCATAAAAAATTTCTACAAGAGAAGGGTGTGGATTCAAATAACCTAGGTGTGTCAAAGAAATAAAGGGAGTTTGAAACTAATTTAGATTGTGTTGAATTTATCATATTACATTTTCATCATTATTTACGATTAAAATGCATTTTGTTAGAGTATACAACCCTTAATTAAAACTAATTAATATATTTGATAATGCATCTTTATATACCTCCATTATATCAAAGTGTATTTATGTTCATAATGATGACTAGATACAAATGTATATATAATTAGCCATGTACATGTCAATATATATTCGAGTGTGTCTATACAATATTAGGAGAATGAATGTGTTTGGGGATATATATCCATAGTTTTGACTAGATACTATATGTGATCTTTTGCACCTTTTGGAATTTAATTTTAAAATTAGTTGGGGGAATATAAAATTCAATGGAAGTCTCTCACCATAGTCACAAAAGACTTGTAACACACAAATGAGTTGCAATCTCTTTCTACAAAAGAGCCATCCTTCAATTTGTCCACTCCGAGTGCAAGACTTTGTTATTATTCCATATTTTTTGTTGAATGATTGCATATATATGTTGTAGCTCTCCAAGATGTTTACAAGGCTTGTAACTTGCTTTTTAACAACTCTAACACACCTGTTACCTTCAATATCCAGTTGGGGTATGAGGAGTAATTTTTTTAAAACTCTCTCTCACTCTACATGTATATATATATATATATATATATATATATATATATGTATGTATGTATGTATGTATGTATGTATGTATGTATGTAGATATCTATACATACATATACATATACATATACATACATACATACATACATATATATACATATATATGTATATGTATATGTATATGTATGTATACATATCTATATATACATACATACATACATACATACATACATACATACATAGTATTAACACAAGACATTTCATTATTATGTAATGAAAAACATGAGTCTCACATCCAAATTATTGTAACAACATTAATCATTAGGTAACATATCCCTTTTTAAACCATATACGGGTGTTAGCTTGATTATCAAGACTCATCTTTTCATAAAAGATTAAATTCTATGTTTGATTTTTCATGCATTAATTATAATGTTTAACCATGCCTTAAGTGTTCGATAATATGCCAAATCACATCGATAACAATTGCTTAAGAACTAACAATTACTTGGGGATTATTCTCATATTTAAACATCCTTTAATAATTTATATGTAACAAGTATAATGATAAATTGTTTTTATCCAAGCAACATTACCAAAACTATATAACTAAACTAACTGTACAATGATTTCTACTGTAAGGATTATACATCATATCATCCAAGAAACCCTTTTCGTAGAAAAAACGTTGTCTACAACTTGTCAAAGATTGCATCTGATAATTGTGTTTTGATTGACTTTAGAGGATAAATATAGCACTATATTCTCTTATGGAATATTTCCTCTCGAAGCGGGGAGATATAAAAGCATCTTAAGATAGTGAATAACCTATTTCGAAATCAAGATGGATTTTATTTGTTCAACTCATTTATGTACTTGTTGTACGCATGGATTTATGTATGCAAGACAACGAACACCAATTTTTTACACTACTATTTTTTGTTTTATGGACTATTTTAAAGCAAATTTTGTATCAAGAGTACTCGTTACTCTATATTTCAAAATGGGGGAGATGTTGTCACATACATATGTATGTGCAAACAAAAAGTTATTGTATTTTTTGGGTCAAATTAATTTCACATGATTGTTAAAAAATAAAAAACATCATAGATCCAGCTTAAACATGAATCTATCAAGCACCTGAAGGGATCAAAATATCAAGAAATTTAATCCGCTATGTACTTGATAGATCCATATTTAAGATGAATCTATGTTGGTTCATTAAAATCCATCTCAATCTTTTTATTAGTTATTTGACCTTAGAATAAGTGTAGTATTAATATTCACGATGTGTTGGGGGCAATCTGCTTGTCTAAAAAAATTCATCCTATTAAATAAAACAAAATTAATTATGGTTTACTATTGTAGCTACTTTAGACAATGAATTGTGGGTTATTGATACTATAAAAAAAGAGGTTGTGAAAGAAACATACTTTTCAGTAACTTTTCAAAGCTTATAGGCACTGAATCATCTACTCTTTGTATCCCACACCTAGTTGGTGCACTAAAGGATGAAACAGAAGCAACACAGGAGGTAGCTTTTCATGCATTAAGCTTATTAAAGAATTCGGTCCATATATTCATGTTGAATCCAACAATGAACAAGCCATGGTTTCTATAGAAACTATTCTTGTATTACATCTACTAATACATACACCACCACCTCATTTCCAAGAAAACACTAATAGTTTGTTACAATGTTTACCTGGAAGCTTTACAGAAACAATAAAACATGGCAATAATTTGAACACAGGGGCATCACCTAGGGACCAATATGATATCACGTTCATTCATATTGGCGGTATATTAAGGGTAAAACGGGTTTTCTTATTTACTATATAAGCATCCAATATGATGGGGCATATTTTATTGCAAAGGGGTGCCTGCGCCTCTACCATAATCCTACGTGATGCTGCATAGGGTTTTTCTCCATCGTTTTTTCTCCATAGGGTTTTCTCCATCATTTTTTCTAGATTTGGAGGGCGGTTTCTCTGGTGCATAATAGTGTTGGAGGATGGCGTTTTCTCTGGTGCATAGCATTTTTTTGCACCATTTTCTGGATTTGGTCATTGGTTTGTGGTGGGTTTGCAGTGTTGGAGGAGGGCGGTTTCTCTGGTGCATAGCAGTTTTGGAGGAGGGCGGTTTCTCTGGTGCATAGCAGTGTTGGAGGAGGGCGGTTTCTCTGGTGCATAGTATTTTTTTCCACTGTTTTTTGGATTTGGTTGTGGGTTTGTGGAGGGTTTGCAGTGTTCGAGAAGGGTGATTTCTCTGGTGCATAGCAGTGTTGGAGGAGGCACGCTTGAGACCATATTTGAAACAAAATAATCTTCTTATGCTCTAGGTGTTATCCTTGGCAACCTTTGTTGCTAAATCCTTCGCCTAATCCCACGTTGATGTATCCGGATTTGGATCTAAAGCTATAGGATATTCATAGCAATGGAAGAGGAAATCCTGCATGAAATTGAAGCTGTCAAGGAAGTCTATGGTTCATATTGCAGTGTCTTAGAGGAAATACCCCTCATTGGAAAGTAATCCTAAAGCCTCGAACTACAGAAAATATGTCACAACAGGTAATTCGCCCAATTTCCATTTGCTTTGAGGACCATCGAAGTGAATATTATTCGTTGCCCTAATTTTGTAATGGATTAGAATTATAGATAAATTTGAACTGGATTAGAATGTCAGAGAAACATGGTTTTGTTGTATGATTGTTCCCCTATTAAGAGTTGTAGAAAACACACCAGGAGATGGGGGATTGCACCACATAACATGGGCTTCCATAGGATTATCTTCTAGGAAATTGGTTCTGTCAAAATTACCCAATAATTGCACCCGGTCTGATCCTTTTAATAAATGTGCCATTCGAGTGGTCAGGACACACTGAGAGAGAAACATGTTGAGCATCTTACTACTACGTTAACCTCACCAATGAACCAAGGCCCTGCTGGTAAACACAGTCTGATTTTTGTTGCCCTAAGCTATGTATGGATGGATGGTTAAATGAAGAAGAAATAACATAAAATAGGGAACATAGTTGGGAGCCCCAGTTATATGGTTATCATTAATTCATGCTCTTCTATTTGCAAGGTTTCCATTTGTCATAATTTCTCATCATGAATAGACGCTTTAACAACATGTCAAAATTGACATCCTAATGAAAACACTCTTATGATGACATTCCAATGAATTAAATTGTGAACATTCTATCTAACCAATTTTTTTAGGCCTGCCTATGTTTGAGTCTTAACTAAGCCACTCCATTGATGACATTCCATTGGATTAAATTGTGAACATCATGTATAATCAAGCTTTACGTTGTGCCTATGTTCGAGTGTTCAATAGATTAGATTTTAAACATTTTATCTGCTCTATTTTCGTGTCAATGCTGTGGATTTCATTGTTTTAATTTGAAGTGATGTGGGTATGGGTAAATTGAATGGAAGAAATATAAATATTGTATGGATTAGTCCTTTTCTATTTTTCCATCACCAAAATCTAGCCAGAAATTGCAATTTTGGGTTGTTGAAATCATTGTTTTTAATGCAAAAGTGGATTTAACACCCTCTAACATCCTCTAACATCTCTATTGCAACTTGATTTGGCAATTTCAAAAATTGATTCTGTAATTCCATCAATCCAAAAGAATTCTTGCTAGGTTTTAAGCTGAAAATGTCGGTTTACCTTCCTGTTAATTTGAGTGGATAGAAAAGAGCCTATTCATAAAACATTTATACTATGGCAATTAATTGTAGTAGTTTAAATGTAGTAGTTGAGTGATATGAAAGCATTCCTCACCAGGGCTTTAAGTAGTCAATTGTTGTGCATCATAGTTTGTTACATTAATCTTTTGAGCTTTGTGAAGGCGAGGCCTAGGGTTTGTAGGCTAGACTTAAGCATGGTTGGTTGCATTGGATAATATGTATGCCTGTTATTATCTACTATTGGATTTTATCTTTGTTTGAAACATAAAGCCAACATTTGAGATTGGAGTAATGTTTTTGTATAAATTTCCTTTTGATGGTGGGAACATCGCTGTTGGGAGTGAGAATGAAGTAGGAGCACGAGAACAGAGTGTTCTAGGAGCATTTTTTTATATAAAATATATATTTTTATGCGTGTATATTGATAAATGCATGTAGAATGGTGAATTAGCTGCAGAAATATGAAAAAATAGATGTTTGTTGTAGATTAAAGATAATAATTAAAGCATTAACCATTTAGTACAAAAATAACATGAAAGATCTAGCAGTTATAACTTATAGTGTTGTCATCAAATGACCAACCATGACATGAACCTTCCAATTTCAAGTTTCAACATATAACATTTGTCATCATCAAAATCTAAGAGATAACATCAAACATGAAATGGAACAGGTTATCATGAACAAAGAGCTCTAATATGCAATCAACAATTTAAACTTTAATGTCATATATGATATAATGTTTCCAAATGGTCCATAATAAAGACAAATAATTATAACTTCAGGAAGCTAGATTCTAAACTGAAAAAAAAGATAAATATTTATATTATCTACTAAGCTTTATTAAGGATCTTGCCATGAGAAATTTCTAATTTCTTCTCCTTTGGTCTAGTAGCAACAATAATTGTTTTGCTAGTGTTAACGCATACTCTGCTCCGTCACAATTCTCATTCTAAATGAGGGAAGAATTCTCTTTACTTCTGGGTGCACATTGGACATATGATCACACATAAAACAACACCATGTTTTCAGGGCAGCATATTTGAGGCATAATAAAAACAATGGTAATAGGATTGGCACTTGGCAGTTCTAAAAAATGATCATTTGAAGCACTTAGGCCTATTCTGAAACTATATATGCTCCATTCCTGTGTCCTCTCATAAATAAAGAGTTATCAATACTCAATATGTACTTGGGTATTTCCAGGAAACCCTGAATGAATCTCGAGACCAGCGAAGTGGAGGGCAGTTTGGTGCATTTTGGGTATCTTGTGATCAATCGTCAGGGTTTTGTTGACCATAGTGGGAGCAACAGGATAACAAGCACTACAAAATGAGCAATAGTCTCTCCCGATGAAGTGCCCAAATACTCATTCAATATGTTCTTGATGTAAATCTAGGGTAAGCAACTGGTGTCCAACGCACAATTGCAATCTTGGTAATATTAGGTGCTTCGATATTGATACAGAGGCGCCATAACTTGCTTGTAACTATCAAAGCTATGGTTGTTCAATAAACATGTTGTTGAACCATGAAAAAACTTTATTTGTTTGGGATTTAAATAAAACATCATTTAGTGTATTTTTAGATTAAAAACAAAATTTCAATTGTAATGAGTTGTGAGGCAAGTTGAAACTCGACAATTCAGTGTAATTGATCCCTTAACATGGAAGGATTTTATGAAAAGGGAGTCAAGAGGAGATGTCTGCATGATTTTGAGACTTCCATGTTCACTTGGAAAAAAAACAAACCAAAATAGGTTCTTAAGGCTTTCAATCTATTGACAGAACGAATGCAGAGGATGCAAGGTTTCTAAGATCTAGTCTATTGCCAATAACAACCCAACCCAAGATGAAGGACCAAACAAAGGTATCATTTTCAGCTCCACCAAAGGTTTCCAACTTTCCACACTCTACAAATTTTGAAGATCTAGGTATAATGTTTGGGCTTGAGTCTTTGAAGTTTATTAAGTTGGGTGTCTAGCACATGTTTGTGTCACTACCACCTATGCCCATTGATTCAATTTTCTAGTCCTTCCATTAGTCAGGGGAGAATTGAATGTCCAACTTTAACAAAGAGTATGGAATAATCTCTTTAATCCAATCCAAATCTATCTTGTCAAGGTTAGAGAGTTTAAAATCCTCCTTTAGCTTTTGGGTCGAGGGATCTAGTGATTGGTATGAGAGTCAAAACGTCTCAACTAGTTCTAAATTTGTCTGTTGAAAAACCATAGTGATTGGGTAGAGCCTTTCTTTCGTGTAATAGGATAGGAAAGTGTGACACTAGACTCAGTGGTTTTAAAATACATGCCAAATTTGAACCCTTGGCCAAATTTTTGAAGGGCTCGATAAACTCCTGGAAAAACTTATATTAAGGAAAAGTTGGAAAAACACAACATTCATTCTTATGACTTACCATGTTTTATTTCATTTTAATTACTTAGTTTTTTATTGAAATCCATTTTATAGTAATTATGCCCTCCATGAGATATTATCCTTTTCATCATGGAAACAACCATTTTCTTTTAGGCTACACCATTTTGACTACATGATTAAACTTATACCTATCCCAATTGGGATTATGGTGGAACCATTTTCACTGTTGAATTCGTTTTCCTTTAGCTTTGAAGTCATGAGTGGGGTATCTATTCCACCAAAATTTCCTAAAACTTCCACTATCCCTAGCTATTGTTGGCTTTGTCTTAAAAGCCATGAGTGGGTTATCTACTCCATCAAAGTTGCCAAAAACTTGCACCTAGCCCCAACCATTGTTGGTGTTATGAGATATCTATTAACACCATTCAGTTCAGTTGATTTTGGATTAGAAGCCACGAGTACGGTTATCTTTCCTTCTACTATTGCATGCACTGGAGCACGCCCATGTTACTTGGTAGAACTTGAACCCTGGTGAGGGCTATATCATCTACCCATGTTACTTGGTAGAACTTGAACCCCGGTGAGGGTTATGTCAGCTACCTTGTTTCCCCAACCTGGAAAACCAAAGTCAACAAACCAAGACCCTATTGACAGAACTTCATTTTACAATGCAACATATCATTATAAATTTGGGGCAGACAAATATAAGGACCTAGGTTTCTCAGGAGCTTGTAGTAAAAGTGTGCTGCTAAAGCTAGTAACATAGTAGAGTTGATTAGATCCAATTGTGGAAGGACAATATGGACCCAATTATATCTATAACAATGTGGTAATGAACACCTAATTCTTTCAGATCCTAACGGAATGTTTCAACTCATTCTTGTGGTTATTGTCACAAATGGTATCCAGATATATAGATTTGAAATTTATTTGAAAATCTTCCTGTGACATCCAGAAAATCCCATCTTTTTCCAGAGGAGTGTATTTCAACTTGTGCTTTATCTTGTCTTTCCATTCAAGTGAAGAGTTTGACCATGGTCCATTCCACTCAACTTCATTTTCCCAAAGATTCCTTATCTGCACAAGCATAAAACACACAACAAAATACAAACTTACAAATGCAAAGGGCAAGATTTTCAATTCCATATTATGATAGCACTGCATTGTGTTACCCCATTTCCGCATGGGAGTACCCTACAACTGTTTTGGGCACTGTTATATCAGGCTTGGGATTTCAAAGAACCTTGGGCTTGAGCAACAAGCAAAAATATCAGGGTCTGGGTGAATTTCCAAGCAATCAGGGCTTGGGAAATCCTTTAAATTTAGAACAGTCACTTGCAGCATTTGGAGAGTCCTAGGGATAAATCAACATCATAGCAATAGATAAGTGCGTCATCAAAATATGGGTAGTAAAACCTATGTTCTGAACATCTTATGATGATAAACAACAATAGGGCTATAATTTAAGGATCATCATTAATGCACTTCTTCATCTTTAAGTCCTTAAGTTAAGGATCATCATTAAGTCTTGAAGATCCTTCTTCTGGTCATGTCTTATCATCTTGTTAGTGTGGTGTGGTGTGTGGTGTGGTGGTGTTGTGTTCCTTCTTCTTTTTCTTTTTTATCTTCCCCTCCTTCTTTTTTATCTTCCCCATTCTAAATATCTTCCCCGCATTGTGCGTTGCCCGACATAGTTAATGTGTTGCCCCTTATGAGAAGGTGCGTTAGGAGTCTGATGATCTGATTAGTAGATACCAAGTATACCTGATTTTGGAGGGAAAAGTACCTGAAGCCTGTTACATTACAACCTTATTTGAAGGACCTATATACGTTGTATATTTACAACTACCACCGACGATGGAAGGATTTCTCATCTATTTTTGATAGAATCCCTGAAAGTGGTATTGTAATCAGGGAGGGGCACCCATGGATTTTTACAACCCAGTTAAGGGGAGGCATATTCAGTAACTGGTATCAGGGAATATGAGAGCATCCTGAGAGGTATAACAGTTAAGTTGTGGGAAAAGTACCCTATGCAACCCTCGCAAGGAAACTGAAGTTTTACTTCCTTAAAAGGATAACCTCGCAAGGAAGGAAACCGAAATTTTACTTCCTTAAAAGGATAACCTGTAAAGGGCTGTAGATATGTCTAAATACCTCTTGCTAAGGGCCTCAGAGCTCATAAGATAGCATCATAGATACCTATAAGAGGCTGGCTCATAAGCATCTATGAGAGGCGATCTCTAAGAGCTAAGTAGATGCTTCAGAAGTGTTCGGGAGAGTTTCGAAAGGAGTTCAGAAGGTGTTCAAAAGGGTCAGGTAGGTTCCATATTGCTCAGTAGCACTGAGTTGGTTGTCCAACCATTGTACGAGTGCTTGCAACAGCCATCTTATGACTGGTAACTAGGGTTAGGTAACTAAGGTCTGCTCAGCCAAGTCTGGTGAAGGATTCTAGCCAAGAAATTTGGGTTTGAGCTTGCATCTGGTTTTGAGCCAGTTGCTGGGAAAGTCTCAAAAAGTGTTAATATAAAGATGGAACTAGCTTCTGGGACCTTCATATAGATCCAGGACTTTATCCTTGGTAGATCAGTGGATTGGATGGATATAGGATGCACCTATAAGGATGTTTATACCTTTTTGATATAGGATATCACATTATCACTGCAATTCTAACCTCTATAGCATCATGCAAAACAAGAGGGTGTCTTTAGTGAAATGATCCTCTGCAACCAGTGAGTTTCTGAAGCCTGAGGCATGGACAGTAAGCTAAGATTCCAAATAGTAGTTCCAGGCATTTTTTGGGAGTTCTGAGCATTCCGAATGTGGTTCTAATAATGTTAAAGGCATGAGATGGGTACTACAACAACATCAATCAATTATGGGCACTCAATATCTTCATTCAGGAGTAATGAGGAAAAGCATCAAATGATTGACTGTTCCAAGAGTTCATATCAGCCCCCTAAATCAACAAACACAGATGATTATTTTTCTTATCTGAGTAGGGATTGGTGGGCAGATTTAGCTTTATTCCTCAGAGGATTAGAGATATTAATCTGTCACAGTAATCTAGGGACTAAAACATAGTCTCATAAGAGATTAATAACAATAAGGCATGAAAATGGTGTAATGGTGCTACAACATGAGTAGCCGCTCTGTATAATCAATAAAGAATGAGTAATTCAATATAATGATCATGCTACAAGCATGAATGAAAAAGCAATTCAAATTCCCAAGGAGGTCATTCGAATTGAATGAGTGAGTCTAGCTTAACTGAATGTAAGCCATATTCAACACTCAAGTTAACCACCGATCAAAACCCTAATTGTCTCAACTGAGCTCTAACTGAAGTTAGAGTGTAATAAATGACTGAGTATAACTGAAAGTAGCTCAGACACATGTTATTGCAAGACAACCAACAAGTGGTTGTGCATCAATGACTATAATGAACCCCGATGAGGTTAACTGAAGTGTAACTGACCATCAGAAGTGGTTGGAGGCGCCTCTGTTGACTTCAGTCCATTAAATAATCAATAAATAATCAATTTAATGAAGGAAGGTTCTTTCACTACTCTGTTTAACTGATTGTAACCATTAGTTAGCAATATGGGGCATTAATGACACTCAGATCACCCCCGGAGTGCTCCAGTTAGCCTCCCCGAATGTAGGAGAAGGCTAAGTTAGCCTCCTTGACTGAAGGTAGGCATCGATGTGCTCATGTTGATGTCATCTAGTACTCCTCTGATGTCAATTAAGTCCATAAAACTTAGGATAGTGGTTTAACTAGGACAAATTGACCAAAATGAGTGTGTATGGTGGTGAATGTCTCCAACACCCCCCCTTAAGCTATACTCAGGAGGAGTAGAAAACATAAATGCATAAAAATGCTAGGGCCTCCGCAACTAAGGCCATAGGTCACCCTATACAATACTAAAACTCAAACAATGCTAAAAAACAAACTAAGTGAGGAAAAGAGGGAAAACCCAGTGGGAAACCCCCCCCTTCAAGTTGAACAATGAAATTAGGCTGATCACCCTGATGGAATCACCCCCAACAGTGAAAGGAGGTAAGTGAACTTATTGTCTGAAAATATCTTGGTGAAGATGTCTGCAATCTGCTCATCAGTCGGGCAGTATTGCAGAATGATGGTCTTGTCATGCACTAGCTCTCTGAGATAGTGCATGTGTATCTCTACATGCTTGGTCCTCTGCTTGGTAACTGGATCTATGGATATCTTAATAGCACTTTGATTGTCGCAAAAGAGGATAGTGGACAAAGTACTACCAATATCAAACTCTGAAAGAATGCCTTGCAACCAAACTGCTTGGATGCAAGCATTCACCGCTCCTCGATACTCGGCCTCTTCTGAAGATAATGCTATGGCGGCCTGCTTTTTTCTAGAACAACAAATGGGGACACCACCAAACATGAATAAATATCTGGAAGTAGAATTCCAATCAATAGAATCACCCACCCAATCGGAATCTGTGTATTCAACCAGCTCTAGCTCGGAGTTTGCAGCATAGTGAATGTCGTAGGTCTTGGTTCCCTGAATATACTGGAGGATCCTCTTGGCTGCCTTCCAATGAAGATCATGGGGATGCTACATGTATCTTGATACAGCATTCATGGCATAAAATATATCAGTCCAAGATTGTGTCAAGTACAACAAGCTACCAATCAGCTGTCGATAAATAGTGCAGTCCATGGGAGGTGTGCTTTTTCCTTCTTCAAAGCTGATCCCTGAAAGGAAAGGGAATCATGTAGGCCTAAATTCAGCCATGTTAAAATTGAATAACAAGTCTCATATTTATTTTTACCGAGTGACCATTATCCCATCAGAATTTTGCTCAATTTCGAGCCCCAAAAATTGTTTTAATAGCCCCAAATCGCTCATTTCAAATGCATTGTGGAGAGCAGTTTTGATGGCTAAAATAGAAGCAATTGTGCTACCTGTGATCAGTAAATCATCAACATATAAAAAAATAATAATCAAATCACCATCAGACTATTGTATATACAAATTTGGATCTGATCTACACCATTGGAAGTTTTGCGAGATAAGGAAGGCATCCATCTTGAAATACCACTCTCTTGGGGCCTGTTTTAACCCGTATAGTGACTTCTTTAGCTAGAAAACCAAATATGGATCAGAGATGTAGCCCTTAGTCTGCTTCATGTATATCTCCTCATGAATATATCCATGCAGAAAGGCTGTTTAACATCCATATGATGCACTTCCCAGTGCTTAGATGCTGAAATTGCCAAAACTAGGTGGATGGAGTCCATTTTTGCAACCGGTGCACAAGTCTCATGGTATTCCACACCTTGGACCTAGGAGAAACCTTTTGCCACCAGCCTTGACTTATATTTTTAGGTTCTTCCATCAGCAGCAACCTTGGTTTGAAACACCCACTTGCATTGAACCAATTTCCTTCTCGAAGGAAGAGAAACTAGCTCCCAAGTAGTGTTTTTCTGAAGAGAATTCATCTCTTCATCCATGGCAAATTGCCATCTCGGATCCTTTCAAGCATGGTAGTAGGATTTTGGGTCTAAAATAATCACCAAGTAACAAGTTTCATATAGAAAATTATCAGGACAAGAGAGCGCAATACCTTCTCTTTGGAAATCAGACCGGGTTCTCCTTGTATCATCTGGATTTCCAATGTCATCTCCTGCAGAGGAGAGTGTCTGTCGGGCCCATGTGGGAAGATGATTTTGCACTTCAGGTTCTGATTCATCATCTGATGTTTTCTATACACTAATATCATAAATTAGAGGATCCAAATCAGGGTCATCACCCCCAATTTCATCATCCAAATATTCAGTAGAATAGGAAAGAAATTCAACAGTTTTCTCCTTCACTAGTTCCACCTCCTGAAGAGGCTCATCGAAATTGACACTCCTTTCGATGATGATATATTTTGTTTTGATATACAGCAGCTTGAAACCTTTTGATTCATCATTATACCCAATAAACATACATTATATGCTTTGCGGTTGCAAAGCCCTTCTTTTATCAAGTGGAATTCGGGCCCATGCAGTGGACCCAAACACCCGCAGGTTCGACACATCCAGCTTGTGTCCGAAGCATGCTTCGAAAGGAGTCTTCCCTTTCATGGATGAGTGTGGCACTATGTTCTGAATTTATACTACAGCATGCATCGCTTCAGCCCACAAATTTTCAGCCAACTTCTTTGATTCCAACATACAGGTGGTCATCTCCTTGAGAGACTAATTATTCCTCTCCGCTACACCGTTCTGCTGGGGTGTGTAGGGAATTGAATGTTGGAACTGAATACCACTTTGCGAGAATAAATGTAGAAACTCATTACTAACATACTCCCTCCCATTATCATATCTCAATATCTTGATCTTAATCCCAGAGGCATTCTCAATCAAGGCCTTTAGTTCAGTGAATTTTTCACATACTTCAGACTTCTTTTGAGAAAGAAGACCCATGTGTACCTTGAAAAATCATCAAATAAAAGTAAGAAGATACCTTGATCCATTCATGGATGTGATAGGAATTGGACCATTGATATCAGAATGTATCAGCACCAAGATGCATGTATCTTGGTTTTCCTTCCCCTGATCGAACTTGTGCTCAAGGTGCTTTCCAACCACACAACCCTTGCAAATTCTAGCGGTTCCCTTGATGACTGGTAGGTCTTCAACCATGGATTTTTTCTGTAATTGCTGCAAGTATTTGAAATTGAGATGGCCAAACCTCTCATGCCACATCCTACTAACTTCATTTCCATGATTTAGCAGTGGGGTGGGCTTTGCATCCGCCACAAAGTGGGAGAACTCATAGGATTTTGCATGATGGTTTGCAAGGCCTTTAGCAACAAGTTTCTAGGATGCAAGTTCTGTTATCTCAACATCATTCAGGATGAAAGATACTCTCTTAGGAACTCATGTATGTGTCATCTGATAGACACTAAGGATATTTGATGCCAGAGACGGTACATACAAAACATTTGAAAAATAGTCATTCTCAAGATCAACCGTACCTTGTCCTTCTGAAATGATGGTGGAGTCATCTCCCATGTGGATGGGGATGGATTTTTTGGTATCCAAAGATGAGAAGGATTTTATTTCAGCCATCATGTGGTTCAAAGCTCTAGAATCAATCAAGAGTGCTTTGGTATTCTAAGTGCTTGCTGTGAGGGCATGACCTCTTTCATGCTGTGGTTCCTGATCTTGCTGATCTCTCCTCCGAAATCTTTCCAGAAGATTGATGTGATTTCTCTCAAGGAGAGATTTAGCTTCATCAAGCTTCTTCTTCATACAGGCATGTTTAGGGTGGAAGCCCTTCCTGCAGTATGAACACTTGAATTTTTCCTTTCCATGATGCCCTTTTCCTTTGTTCTTCTTTGAGCCGAAAGACTCATCATGTTGTTGGTTTTCAGCTTTAGGATTAGGAGCTTTGAATTTAGTTTTTGGGTTCTTCTACTGCTTTCCTTTACCCTTCATATCTTTGGGCCCTGAGACATGGAGGGCTTTATCACGGGAGGATCTCATGATCCCCATCTGGACAAGCTTATCATGTTCACTTGTTAGGGACTCAATGAAGGCATTTAGTGTAGGCATCTTCCATCCAGGGGTTGTGAGCTTCCCTGCACAGAATGTAGATACAAAAACTGAATAATCAGCTCCAATTTTGGAGAGTATGGAAAGGATGAGCTGATCATCCTCCTTCTCCACTTTACATTGCTTCAATAGTAAGACAATGTGCTTGAACTTTGTGAAAAAGTCATTCAAGGTCTCGAAATTGGAAGGATGGAGAGACATCAATTCATTTTCAAGATGGTAAACTCTCAAATCATCCTACTTTCCATACAGGGTTTCCAATTTGTCCAAAAAGGTCCTTTGGAGTCTTCAATCCCAAAAGATGGAAAAGAAGATCCCAGGAAATAGAGAGGCACAATAATTCGAATGATTCATCCTTCTTGTTCAAGAATCTAGCTTTGTCTGTCACGAAAGTAGGCTCTTGTTCAATTTCCATAGTGACCCTATAGAGTCCTCTGGCATGTAGCTGGATCTCCATGTTTCCTTTCCATGAGTGGAAATTGAACGGAGTCAAAATAGCTATGGAAGAAGCCATCTGAATATGCTGGAGAGAATGCTTTCACCTATTAAAAACCTGAAAATCACAACAAAAAGGGAAATGTAAGGTCGAACAGCTTGCACATTTTAGGATTTCATCACACCCAACATAGTCAATCAAGCAAACTTGATCAACGAGTTCCTTACTTGGGGTATTAATTGGTAAGCCTTGGCTTCTGGTGCAGTACTAGATTTTTGAGCTATTGCTCAATTTTCATGCAAGATCTATCAAAAACCTTGTTTTTGAGAGATCTGAGCTTCGTCCCGCCATGTGCTCTGATACCATATTAATCTGTCACAGTAATCTAGGGACTAAAACATAGTCTCATAAGAGATTAATAACAATAAGGCATGAAAATAGTGTAATGGTGCTACAAAATGAGTATCTCCTCTATATAATCAATAAAGAATGAGTAATTCAAGACAATGATCGTGCTATAAGCATGAATGACAAAACAATTCGAATTCCCAAGGAGGTCATTCAAATTGAATGAGTGAGTCTGGCTTAACTGAATGTAAGCCATAGTCAACACTCAAGTTAACCACCGATCAAAACCATAATTGACTCAACTGAGCCCTAACTAAAGTCAGAGTGCAATAAATGACTGATTCTAACTGAAAGTAGCTTAGACACATGTCACTGCAAGCCAACCAACAAGTGGTAGTGCATCAATGACTCCAATGAACCCCGATGAGGTTAACTGAAGTGTAACTGACCATCATAAGTGGTTGGAGGCGCCTCTGTTGACTCCAGTTCATTAAATAATCAATTTAATAAGGGAAGGTGCTTTCACTACTCTATTTAACTAATTGTAACCATCAGTTAGCAATATGGGGCATTAATGACACTTAGATCACCCCTGGAGTGCTCCAGCTAGCCTCCTCGAATGTAGGAGAAGGCTAAGTTAGCCTCCTTGATTGAAGGTAGGCATGGGTGTGCTCATGCTGATGTCATATAGTACTCCTTTGATGTCAACTAAGTCAATAAAACTTAGGATAGTGGTTTAACTAGTCCAAATTGACCAAAATTAGTGTGTATGGTGGTGAATGTCTCCAACAAGAGAATCATGAAAATCACTGTAGAAATCTAAGTCAAGGAAAAGGTCGAAGACATCTATCCTAGCAGTTGAAGAATTTCATTTTTATCTGAGGTATGTTGACTAACATTAAGTTTAAAAGTTAGATCTGAAAGTGTGTTGGGGCTCCATATTAAGTCTGCCAATTGGGTCAGCTTAAGGAATGATAGTAAAGAGCAGTATAATAATTTGTTTAGGGTGTTAAGTAAACAATAGAGTGCTAAAGATAGGAAGGGTGTTAAAAATACTCATATTTAGAATATACATAGAGCAGCATATTTAGCAGCATAAACATATGATTTTGATCAAGAAAAGTGCCATGAGTAGAGGCACCTACACAAATAAGACGTTTGTTGCCTATCTGAGTATGCTTTCATTTGCTGCAGACATTGTAACACCAATCAATCCATTCTTTAGCATTAATGATGGCCATTAACACCAATCAATCCATTCTTTAGCATTATGGGAGAACCATTAGTGTCATCCAATTTCATTGTCTCTATGAATTTTTCAGCTATAGATCAATGATGTTTGGTGTACACCACACCTGAAAGATCCATTAATTGGTATGAAGCCATCCTTATTGGTGAGAACCATTATAACCGTTCAATTCAGTCTATAACCAATATAACCATTGAATCTAGTATATACACTTATGGGAGAATCATTATCACCATTCAATTTGGTTTCCTTTGGCTTAGAAGCCATTGTGTAGTATGTATTCTACGAAGGTTGTTCAGAACTTATACCTAGCCCAATTGGGATTATGGTGGAACCATTTGCACTGTTCAATTCATTTTCCTTCAGCTTTGAAGTCATGAGTGGGGTATCTATTCCACCAAAATTTCCTAGAACTTCCACCAGGCCTAGATTTTGTTGGCTTTGTCTTAAAAGCCATGAGTGGGTTATCTACTCCATCAAAGTTACCCAAAACTTGCACCTGGCCCCAACCACTATTGGTGTTATGAGAGATCTATTAACACCATTTAGTTCATTTTATTTTGGCTTAGAAGCCACAAGTGGGGTATCTTTTCTACTACTGTTGCATGCACTGGAGCATATCCATGTTACTCGGTAGAACTTGAACCCTGGTGAGGGTTATATCAGCTACCTTGTTTCCCCAACCTAGCGAACCACTGTCAAAAAGCCAAGACCCTATTGATATAACTCCATTTTAACAATGCAACATATCATTATAAAATTTGGGACAGACAAATATAAGGACCCAGGTTTCTCAGGAGCTTGCAGTACAAGTGTGCTGCTGAAGCTAGTAACATAGAAAAGTTGATCAAATCCAACTATGGAAGGAAAATCTAGACCCAATTATATCTATAACGATGTGGTAATGAACACCTAATTCTTTCAGATCCTAACGGAAGTTTTCAACTTGTTCTTGTGGTTATTGTTGCAGATAGTATCCAGATATCAAAATTGTTTCTATCAGTTTTTACTAACAGTTTGCTGTCAGCTTTTAGATAAATATTATGCATTCTTCTGATGCTTTTTTATGTTAACTATATGGTATTTGATAAGCTTTCTCATGATCACCATATTGACCTTTGAATTATGGTGGCCCTGCCCCTTTTATCTGGACTTCCATGGGGATTTTGAGGATGAAGTATCCAATCTCACACTCTATGATGAGGGCCTTTATCTAGGATGTTCTTATCAATATTTTGTTTTGATCCATCTGTATCAGTATTTGAGTCAAATGGCTTGTAGGATGTAGGCATGTTGAGAAAATATACTCTCATAACAAACGATCAATATCTTCCCCAATATTTCAAAAATATTCCAGTCTTCCTTGAGCATATTTCAAACATAGTTCTAATCTATTGCACATTTTGTTTGTTTGGCATGCATGATAATTGTAAATTAAGAATTTTTCCCTCATATCTGGTCAATTCAAACATATTTTGCTTTAAAACTTCGTTTAGGGTTAGACTGGTAATTCCATATTTTGACTCTCTAAATGCAAAAGGTTTCACATTATTGTTTTCAAATTTTCATGCACTAGGGATCAAATTTTAACTCATTAGGTTAGCATTGCAGGATATTGCTTTCTATTTTTCGTGTTTTTGCTCATTGCAAACACTCTATTCTCTAGCTGCTAATTAGAGTCTGTGGAATTCTCTTGTCATATATTTTACGTTCTAGAAACAACATTTGAAAGATTTTGGATATCATGACAAGAGTATTGCAGCACTTCTAACCATTAAAAAGTCTTGGTGACAGTGGTGTAGATGACCTTACTTAACATTAAGATTGTGATTTTTCAAAGCATTAAAAGGACTCACTTTCAGTGGTATAAATGACAATTATGATTTTTCAAAGCATTAAAAAGACTCGGCGCCTTTGGTATATATGGTAGTTGTGATAGATCAAATCATTTAAAGGACTCCATGCGAATGGTATAAATGAAATGTTATTGTTGAACGTAACCTTGCCTTTATGATAGCTACTTCTTTTCAGTTTGCTTATATTAAATCTATTCTAGTTAGTAATTGTGTGCTTTTTTTCTCTTTGGATGTTTTTGTTATCATTTTATGCTATGGTAAACTCAATTACCCTTGAGGCTCACAATTTTAGCTTTGAGACTCCATTACCCTTGTTACTGTAAAAGTTTTCATTTTCCTTTATATTTCTCGTTTTACCCTTTTACTTTTTATTTTATTTTATATTAACATGAATGGCTTTAGGATGTTTGAGAGGGATTCCAATTTCATTGGACTTCATATGAAGAAAATATAATTTCACATCCCATCCGAAATTCAGAAAATTCAATAATTTTTCAAGATTTTCAACATTTTAGGATGGAATTCTATAAATGATCTGTTCTTCATAACCTTTGCTTGGTATGCCCTTGGTAACAAGACATGCCTGCTTAGGGATGAAACTACCATCTATGAATATTGACCAATATGTTCCAGAAACCACCTCTATGCTAGCCAATTTGATAGAAGAATTGGACAGTGTTTATTGAACCAGAGTTGAATTGTTGAACTTGGTATTATTTGATCGATTTCAAACTATTAGAAGTTTTAATTTATGTTTCAGTTTTTTTAGACAAATTTCAAGTGTCAAATTTTATATTATCTAATTTGATAAGATGGATAAACTATTATTTTGTAGATTTTATGGATGTAAACTTAATTTTCAACACATTTATTTTGTATTTTGACTTTTGTTTCTATTTGCTGAATTTCATTAAGTGTTCAGACAAGTTTTGACGAGTCCCAGGTGTTATTTTTTATACCTCAAAAGTGTCCTCTCGCCATGGCACACATGTTACAGACGTGGGTGTACATCGCAGTTGTAGCTGCAGTTAGTACAACTTTTGTTAGGGAAAAGTCTTTAGTGCTGTACGACACATTGATTATGGAAGACAATATTGTTTTATAAAGGGACTAACAGTTCTAATTTTGGTAGTCTAGATTTAGCAGTTTGATTTCCCAGTTTTAGGAAAATTAGTTTTTCTAGAATTAGTCACTTTTCTGCTTTTGAGTTGACTTTTTAGATTTATGTAAGTATTGTTTTTAGGTTTCTTTTGTCTAGCTTTAGATAGAGTGCAAGAGGGGAACTTAGTCTTAGGGAGCAGGTGTAGATCTAAAGGAGGTTGTTCTTCTTGATGGTGCACTCCATTAAATACAATTTCTTCATGCAGGTTGAGGATTCTAAACCCAACGCCAAAAATAGACCAAGGATTGGAAACTGATTCAAGGGATGGATTTGCTTTATTGTAAAATGTAGATGACCTTCTTATGCTATATAAGAGGGCTCAGGGTAGCTTTTAAGAAATCAATGTTTTCCTTTAGTTCAGAGTGAAGAAGTAGGGTTTATCTAAAGTAGTGTATTCAGTTTTCTACAAAAATAAATAGTGATATGATTTGGGACATACTTGTGAGAATTCTGTTATGTATTTTCTAAAGTATGAGTTTTAGTTTCTAGCATTCAAAGATAGAAGTTTTGATAGGTTGCAAAGGTTAAAGCTATCTAGGGGTTTAGGGGATTATTTGAATACATAATATGTTTCCATGGTCTAGAAAACCTAACATTGTAGAATGCATGTGAGGTATCATGTTAATATACTAGGTAGAAATATAAAGGGGTATAAAAAATGTAAATGAAAAAATGGATACATGCAATATATAGTGAAAATAGGGTTTTTTTTTAAAATTGGGAAGGCATATTGTGAGGGGGTTAAAAGAAACGATTTTGGGAGGTGTTTTCCAATATTTTTTGATAATAGGGGTATTGTTTCATATGCCACGAACAAACGTGCTATGGCATGGTTTCACTAAGTGAAGACCCCGTGAATTTGAAGCACTTTATGGGAAGCACCAATGCATTCTGTAAATTGAAACTTGGTAATGGTCCACCAAGGCTAAGAAAAGTGAGTTGTAGAATCCTATTTTATTTTTTATGTGATTAAGCTATATATTAACACTTTTTTATTTGAATACTTAGAAATTTATCATCGAATATTGTTGGTTTTGAGATAGGAATAGATTTATTCAATTTTGGAGAAGTGGAAATGATCAAAATATTTGCATCTCTTTTACTTGTCTACTCGTACATTATATATATGCAAATCCTTGTCAAACATTTGGTTGAGTGGAAAGTCACATAGTTTGGATTATGTTTATACTACTGCATAGTTTGTAATTTTATTTATTGAACTGTATTAATTACGTTTGTAAATTTGCGTAAATGTTAAGTGGCATCACATCTCTATAATGGAAACAAGGGTTTGCATGGGCCTTTGACATGCCTCCCAAGGGTCAGAAACTACACTGCACATATACTGTAAGAGTAAGAACACCTTTGGAATTGTAAGTTTAATTTTATTACATAAAATTCAATGATAACCTGAGTTTATCCAAAACTTTAGAACTAGTATGGTACTCGTGGTTATATTTTTTACTGCCAGGGTTCTTTGACGAAAGTGACAATTTAGATTCACAAAGTAGTAATGTTTGGAATAATCAGTGACCAATATACTCTTGTTTCTAATTCTAACCAAGATGGTACTTCAAACACTTGGAATAGAAATTCAGTGGTCTAACATGTGATTATAATAGCATGCCATAGTAGGGATGATGACATTTCTAGTTATTAGGAATGACTGGAAACATTTTGTGTTCTTGAACATTATTGGTATTGAACGAGTTCATTTTTTTCTAGAAGTAGCAATGTTGCTTCTACGATGACAATGTTTTAAGGTTGCAACCTCATCCCACATTATTAATAGTTTTGCATGAGGATGCCACTAGTGATAAATTCAAGATTATTGTTATACAAAGTCCTTGGAATGATCTCTGCTCTACAAATAAAGCCACTTTTAGCCTCAAATATCCAGAAGGAAGTTGTTGTTTCAATTTAAAAAAAGCATATTTTTGGATCTATTTTTCCCCATTTATTTAGGTGTCCAAGCTATTTTACAGCTTATATGGAGATTTCTTACAAAGAAACATTGTTAAATACCAACACCAATAAGGAGGAATAGGCCTAATTCAATTTCAAGATTCAAAGAATGAGACTGAGAATAACAACTATATGTTAAAAGGATTGCCATTGGCTATGCAGAATACAACACTAAATCTTGGGTATGAATGTAAAGTTTGGAGCATATGATTTCGATATTTGCAATATTTTATCAATGGATACTCGTTAACAATATCATCTTGAGGTAGAATATTTGGCATTCTATACCATGGGTGACAATAATTTATGTCTATATCTTCATGTTGATTCCTATCTTCATACATAGGAGTCATTGGAGAAACTATAACAACATAATCAATTGAACATGAAAGTCTAAAATTCAAAATGGGTGACAATAATATTTCTTCATAGTGATGCCTATCTTCATACGTATGAGTCATTGGAGAAACTATAACAACATAATCAACTGAACATAAAAGTGTAAAATTCTAAATTTTAGACTTTCTCCATATAAAAGGCCTATTTTATGTGCACATACTACCCCATTGGAGAATCCAAAGTCTATTGGTCTTTCTACACACTTGTTAAGCATTTTTTTGGATAGTCTAGTGGTCTTTGTACTTACACAATTAACGGATTCTTACCAACAATCTGTTTGTAAACTTGAACAATGACCTTATGTTAATGGTTTATTTCCTTTTAATATGTTGAATAACTACTTATTGCCTTTTAATATGGGCTATTTATTATCTCCTCCATTTCTAGGTTTCAAACTTAAGAACTACTTAATATGTCAAATTCATGTTCCACAATATGTCAATTTAAATGTCAACATTGGATACATACACATACATGGTTTTTAATATTTTTAAGTTTGACATTTATGTTTATGCTTTTTAGGTTTATATTTGTCTCTTTTGTATTCCTATTGGAAGAGTTTGAATGTAACATGTAAGTGATGCCAAACATCATTCTTTGTAGACTAACTAAAGTATAGTTCAAATGTGTTTAATGTTGTGATTTAGAAACAATATAAACTTCCTTATTTTTGTTATTACAGTTGATCATGTTTTCACTTATAGCTATTTTCTTTTTTATTTTCCATTAAATGAATTGCATGCCAACTATTTCTTAAAGGTTGTGCTTTTCCAAATTTTTGTGTTATTTCGTTTTTAATTTTTTTTTATCAAGCAAAAGGTTCTTTTATATATAAATATCAGGTCCTCTAAGAGAGCTTCTAATACATACATTGTTTTTATTATGGACCAAATTAGGATTGCATATGTTGTAAATTTATACAAATCTTTACATATACATGTTGGGCATTTAAACATACTTAACATATTCAAAATAGACCACTGATGTCCCTATATAATAATTAATTGTATTTACATATACATACAAAACAACTCGACATAATTATACGTAAAATTGAACATATGACATGCAGTTGTAATGAATAACACAAATATTTCATATATTTGGCCACTTTGAGATCCCAAGTTAAATATATTTGGTTGGTGGTCATTCACAACTATGGTTTTAGTCAGGAATTATTTTTCCATTGGTTATTAGACTTTTAATAATATATTTATTTTATTTGAATGGAGCCTCGTAACTAATTTCAAGATCATTCTCAATGTTTTTAATGACATTTATTTGCTAAATAATGTTCTATGGTCTTTAATTTGATTTCCATGTTGTTTACATAGACAATGCTGATTTTTACCATTGAAAATGTTCATGATCAGATTTTAATGGTCACTGAATCGAGTCTTTGTGCATTATCCTTCAAATTTATGGTAGAATAGGTTTTATTGTAGTTTCTTTCCCATAAATCCGTTCTATGGAATTGTTCCTTTCTCAGAGAGAATTTATAATCTTTTCCATAAATTACTTCCCATATTCTAGTTGGATTTGCATTAATTTGGAATTATATGAATTTGGAAGCCTCATTTTAACTTTTGTGGGTATTATATTTTGTTTGTATCCCATTAGACATTTTTCTATAGAGACTTTGTTATTGGCAACTATGAATAAATTGTGTCCATCATGTGGGTGAGTTGTACACATCTAAACAAAGGCCATGTCATGTATGTTTCAATTCTATATTGAGGCAATTTAGATCATTTTGTATTAGGCCTAGTTATTTATGAAAGAACCAACTTAGTGGAAACTTTTTGTGGTTATGTATTCAGAAAGGACATCATTTGAATATGTTTTCTTCTTCGGGTATATTGATAATATAAAAATACCCCCTTTCTTTCTCTCTACATATACATATACACCAACAAGTTAACTAAATTCCTTGGTCAAAACTTAGTTATTTATTTGCACTTGGGATCTATATCCTACATTTACCACATGCAAGAATAACTTTTTAATTAGATATATGAATATTGAAAATCACTTTGACACAATTACAATGCATGGGTGAGTTTCAAGGTAATATAGACAACATGTTTGATAGAAAAACAATATATTTGCAAAAAATTTATATAAACAAAATCTTCATTCGCTTTTATATCATGACATGGGTAAATGTAGATCTTTAGTTCAAGTCCTAAGAGAAAATGGAAAAAAATATGGCTAAGACCCCCAAAGATATTTCTACAAATATTATAACTAAAATATTCAAGGTAATGATTTTGATACGAAAAATACTTGAGAAATATTAATAGATTCTTTTAATAAAATTATAACTAAAATATTTAAGGTAATGATTTTGAAACAAAGAATACTTTGAAGCAAAATTAATAAATCCTTTGTACACTTTTTTTTAATGTAAATACCCACAAGGGATTTGAAATTGTGACCTTCCATTTACGACTTCTCATCTCAATTACTCATTACCAATTTCTCTAACCCCCATGGTTAACACAACTTATAACTAAAATATTTAAGTCCATGATTTTGGACCAAACAAAAAGTAAGGTACAAATTCAAGTCTGCACAGTGTTGAAACTTTTGTTGATGCACTTTATTGGTTTGGGTTTCCTCTTTCCATCCATTTTACCCTCCACATAGATATTTGCAGTATCAAGTCACTCCTTACATGAGATAGATTGTGTTGTCTCAAAAAACATTTTTAAAAATTACAAATATATAACCATTATTTTTTGTTTTTTTGGATAGTTTGTAACACAAAATCTATGTTGATGACATGTCATGCCACATTTAGTACTAGTAATAATGTCTATAAACATATGTTTTCATGTCCTCTTTTTATGTGTTAAACAAACACTACAACAAATCACCCACTTATTCACATCCTTTACCTATCATGACTAATAATCTTTCTTCTACTGAGGCTATTGTCTCATTAACACCAAAATATCCTACTAATCCCCCACCATGTAACTCTCTAATCATATTTTCCCTCATTGATTTCTTAGGAGTACACATCTATTCATTTTTGAACATAAATAATTCTTGAATTTAGTACTTCAAACACAATGTTTGGTCTTTACCCCAAATCTCTATGCAAGCCCTTCACACTTCCTCAAAATCATCTACATAAAAAACTATGCATAATATTCAATCCCATTTTGGCCACTTACATGGTGCTAGTAAAGCAACTCTTATACTCAATGCATTTGCAACTTTGTTAGTCTTTCCTTACTTATGATTCAACAAAAAATGAATTCTACCCACGTCATGTATTTTTTACTCAACTATCCTTCACTTTTTATACATTAAATATGTTGGTTGGGTGGTCAATATATATAAAAGTAGTTCCTCAACTTCTTCAATGCTAGGATTACTAAATCCCTAATAAGAAAATATATATATATATATTTAGAATCTTTCAATTTCTTTTTAAATAAAACAATATGCTTATATTCTTAACTCAAAGTACTCTAATTGTTTATCCACTTGCATCACAATCCACTTGGCATCTTCTTTCAATGTCAAATAGTGCCAATAGTGGTTGATTTGTCGCCTCCAACAACTCAAAGCTGTTTTAGGTTGCATTTGTCCACTAAAAATCCCGTTTTTCATGCACTAAAGGATCTCATATATTTCGTACAAAACTTTCCATCCCATGAAACATCTTACCTATAACGTACTCTTTGATGTAGGCCACTTTACACTAGTTTTGACCTTATTTTACAAACCCCAAGTACACTAATTAATTATCTAAAAACAAACACTTCTTCATATTTATGAGAAACTTTCATTTTCTTAGCTATTGAAACACTTTCCTTACATGCACCATATCCTCCTCTATTGTTATCCTAAAAATAAGAGTGTTGTCGATGTAAATAGCCACCATTTTTCTAAGGTTTCACCACATCATTCATTAACCTCATAAAGGTACTCGATTTTCTTCTCAATCTAATGGCATAACCAATAATTCATGTAGCCCCTATTTTTCCTTGAGTGAAATTTTACACTCTAATACGAATTTGGTGATAGCCACTTTTCAAGTTTATCTTGGAAATATACCTTGTCCCACTCAAATAATGCAATAGGTCATGTATTCTCGACAATCGAAACCTATACTTGATGGCTATCTCTTATATTTGCTAGGAGTTTGTACACATAATCTATTCTCCTCCATTTTTAGTTGTAAGAACCACTGGTGTTGCATAAGGGATTAAAATCTCTTTGATTCAACCTCTATCAAATAGCTCTTGGAATTGTCTATTTACCTTTTCACTCTCAAGTGGAGTAATTTTGTGAGTTCTTTTGTTTCAAAAAAAGACCTTATTATCAATCAATTTGGTGTCATATACTTCTTGTGGGTATTACTCTTGTGAGCAAGTATTTTGTCACAATGTCATCATATATTCCTTTAGAAAAATCTACACTAGTTCTACAACCATCGCAATATTTAGGCATAAAACTTTGTCTTCTTGACTTTAAGAATTCCTTATATAAACACATCATTACCTAGTAGTTTCTAGATTCTCTAGTTTCTTATTTCATTGAAAATAATTTGAAATTCCTACCATCATTTCCCATGAATGACATTTTCCTAACCATCTTATGTGAATCCCTCTATATTGTGACATTACATTTCTATTATTATATTGGTATTGTCTTTATCGGCTGGCTCAGACCTTAATTGTAATTGTATGGTTGGGTATAACTGTAATGGTACCCTTTGTCTCCTACACACACACACACACACTCACCAAGTATAGCTAGTGTTAGAATCATTTCATCTTGTCTTGTGCATTTGATAATGTAGTTTCCCCCTTGAAGATGCTTCTTATTCATCTCTTTATTTCAATCTCAAGGCGTTAGGTTACTTTCTTTCTATTTTTTATGTTATTTAGGGGATTTGGTGCATAACATCTTGTGAGGTATGCATTATATGTTCCCAAGTTTTCCCAATAATATATGAAAAGAATCCATAGGTAATATCTAACACAAAACATAATCATGGGAATCCCCAAAATGGAAATTTATTAAACATAGTTCACTCATAGTAACCTAATTATTTTTTTCAACCATGCTAATCTATAGGGGATAGGTTGTGGTAACTTCATTCTAATTTCAACCTCTAAGTCACCTTTGTAAATAATAAATTTTCACTACCACCACAATTAATAGTAAGTTTAAAACATTTATGTTAAATCTTGAATTTTGTCCTAAAAATTGTGAACATTGTTTTTGTCCCTTTGTTTAGTTGCTTCTCTTACTTCAACAAAAACCTTTTGATCAAAAGGATTTCTCTATGCTCTTGTTGTACTTCATCAACATTTGTCTTTGCTTCCAGTTCTTCTCCTTGTGCCATATATTCCATAGTATCATTATTTATTCCATCATGTTGGCACCTTTGATAGTGTAATGTGTTAGGTCCATAACCTCCACATTTATAGGAAATGTTTGTATTTTTGGTGTTGGTGTAGTAGTTGCATAAGGAATCCTCACATAGGTTGTCCCATGGAATATAATATAATAAAATGTAATTTTATTGTTACACAAGGAGATTCGGCCCCAATTAAAAGTCACCCAGAAAAAACAGTATAAAGCGGAGGGACACCTCCTCATTTGGAAACACCACTCAAGCAAGTTCAATTTAGCAGCTAGGAGGTTCACTCAAGACAGTAGAATACTAGTTTCTAGGGTTTTCTAGAATTGGATAATTTTTCTCTTGATTTCTTTGGGTTTATGCTACTACAATATGGATGTACAACGATCTATATTGGAGGGTGTGAGCTTAGGGGAGAGAATAATGTTGCATTGTAGATTGTTGGGAGTTGATAGATTATCACCGTAGTTAAATGAGATCCTGTTGAGGCCTAGAAAATCTCAGGTAACAACAGTAGGGATTCTCCCCAATAAGCATTCCCAATTAGCTCATTATTGTTTGGTATGGAGAATCCGTCCAGTTTATGATCCGACTACCATAGGTTAGGTAACAGTTAAAGCTCGTTTTACCAGTTGCGGCCTGGTCCACCGTTTAAGTGTATTTTTTAGTTTTATATTTATGTATGATATGCAAGTCCCTAATTAAGTGCAGTTGACAGAGAAATGAAGAGTGTGCCTCTCATCTTACCTCTTCCGTTTCTAAATCATAAACAAAGATCAAACTATATTAATGATAACTAATTTTATCTAACCTATCCCCAGGGAGCAATACTGTAATTAATGATGAGTAATGTACTGTAACACATGCATTCAAAATATTACAGATAGTTGTTATATTTCAGAATACATGGATATAAGTAGAAAGATAAACAAAGACCTAGCTCATTGTTGATTAAAACATTCATTACTTAGATATACTGCAGAAGTTTCATAGAAATAAATAGGAAAACATTCATAACATGAAATAATTCGTAAGTTAGAATGATCTCACAATTCATAGCACAAGCTGAAATAGAAATAGTTCACATTCAACCAGTCTATGGCAAGCATTTGAGACTCCATAGTGCCTTCCACAGCAGAAAATATATATATCTTTTATCATAAGAGGAAGTAGTTCTTCTTACAATAACATATCCAAAAGATAGCCTGAAAAAAGGTCCCTAACTCTATCGTATTGATCCCTATTTATACAAATTCAAATGTCTCTTAGCCTCCCTTGACCTTTGGAATTATTTACAAAATATTTACAAAATTTGCTTTTGTCTTCTAGTGGACTCACTAACCTAGGAAAATATTACAGAATGTGTTAATAAAACAAATTACTAAGTGGACCCAGCCACATCATTAACAAATTTCTTCCAAATATTTGCGTCTGTTGCAATAGTCTCAAATCTAGAGGGATCTAGAAATATGATAGTGATTTCATGTTTAGCAACTTGGGATCTTATATTTGCCACTCTATCTGGTATCAACGTCCATAGTTGATCTTCCAATAAATGAATGCTCACTGCTTCCTGGGTTATTGCAGTTTTTAGCACCTTTTCATCCAAACCTTTGACTAGCTGGATACTTTGTTCATCTTCCAGCCATCTAACCTGCAATTGCTTCAGAAATCCTTCATGATAAGGCAATTCTTCTAACTTTCTCTTAGAATATGTTTGACAACGATTATAAGTTGTGAGAACTTTCCTGCAGAACTCTGCACAAACACCTTTGGTCCTTCAGACTGCCTTTACCAATTCCTCTGCTACTTTACACCCAAATTCAATCAGTTCATACTCTAGCTTCACTATCTCTAAGTCCTTGATGGGTGCATCAACTGGAGGTTCCTTGGTTGTTTCCGACCAAGTCAAACCTCCTTGTAGAATCTCTAGGATATCTTGGGTCCTATCCAAGAAATAAGCCATTGTACTCACAATTTCTTCCATCCTTGTTTCTACTTGCTGAACTTTTAATATCTCCTCTGCTATTTGAAGCTACATCTGATGAATTTTACTTCTAAGTGTGAGAGCATGCTTCTTCAATGGCTCAATATATGCTTTCTGTTCATTTGCTACTTTTAATGAGGCTTCCAATGAAGATTTCTGGTTGTCCAAGGCTACTACTTAGGTTTCATAATGCTTGGCTTTCCCTTCAGCAGTAGTCTTCTGTAGCTCTAATTCGGCCACTTTATTTACCATAATTCCTTTCTCTTTATTCAATTCTTGCAATGATGATTTCAGATTGTCTCGTTCTTCTTCTAAGATCTTATGTCTTTGCTGAAGTCTTTCAAACTCTAACAAGGTGGCATCATATTTTCTTTTGGACTCTCTACCTACCCTCTCCTCTCTTCTCGTCACTTCTTTAATTTCAGCCATCTTTCCTTTGTATTGCTCAATATTATCCATAAGCTTGTCCATGTTATGAGCATTTGCATAGGAATTTGCAATTCCCATAGCAGCTAATTCCTTAGGATGCTCTTCCACATTTTTCATGATTGTTATCTTTGTCACTATAGTGATTGCTAGCTGAGATCCTACTTTCAATGTTTTCTCTGTCCTCCATACAATGGAATTCGTTTTAGGATCAAAACGAATGTCCTCTAAACACACTACATCATATTTACTTGAGGGTGTAAAAGGTATAAGTCCCATCTCAGCTATGGGCACATGAACTCTTGTTAAGATGCTGCTAGATGTGGTTGGCAGGTTCTCTGGATTGGCTCGTACAGGGATTTGTTCTGAAACTCCACCACCTCGAACTTCGTCAGTATCCTGGCCTTGTCCCCCTGTATCCTGCATATCTTGATCAGAGCCTAAATCTCCTTTAGCCAAAGCCTTTTCCAACTCTGCCAATTTCTTCAGAACAACCTCTTTGTTCTTTTTTTATCAGTTTCTTCCTGATCCTTTTGTGCTTCTTCATCCAATAACTTTTTTTTTCCTACTGCAAGCCTACGAGTGCTTTCTTCCTGATCTTTCTTTGTAGCTTCCTCATCTCCTTCAACTAGATTTGGGTTATTGCTGCTACTTCCTTTAGCACCAAATGCTTTTCCTTTCAACCTTTTGCTCAAGGATTCCATACTATAGATGTTTCTAAATACTTGCTCTTCTTTGTTTATGTGATCGGTATATCAAAATTTACTTTATGAGCAGCTTTGTGAGCCGTTACCTTTCCTTGTGAGTCATTCCTATGGAAGCTTTTTTCTCCAAAGTGGAATATTTCTAGCTCTTTGACAAAATCTATAGCACTTTTGACTCTGTTAAACCTGTAACTTCCCACATAAAAAGGCATTGGTGGGAAAACCTCCGTCTTGATATCAAACAAATGGCTTCCAAAACCATCTAGGAATACCTACCTGATTGCCTCCTTCAATACTATATAGTTTGTTTCATACTTAAGTAGTAATGAAAGTGCTCTTGTGCCTCCATACATTCTTAGGTAAGTGCCTTCCTCGGTGAAAAAATAGTCATTGAATCCTTTTATAGATTCCACTGCTCCCTCTGATAGACATGGGAAATCCTCTAAAAAGATTAACCTATAAAGGGGCCTTCTGAATTCTTCACAAATTAGCTGATAATGAGTGTTATATTTATGGGCTCCAATAATCTGATAGGCAACATAAATAGGAGCTTTCCCTTCAATCCATACACACTTTAGCTTTTCAAACTTATGCCTATATATTATGCAATCCAACAAAAAGGATGACACATAGAATTTTGATTTGCTCAGCTTTAGACCCTCTTGGGCTGCCTTGATACTTTTAGACAAGTTCTTGGTCAAAATATATCTGCAGTTAAAAATTGTTCCCTCCATTGCCACATAATACATGAGTGGAATCTGCCCAAAATTGTACGTTTTCCCATCACATCTTCCATACAGTCGGCTCAACATCAATGCTATTAATTTGAAAGGGGTTTGAAGACTAGCCCTTTCATACTCTCCTGACTGCTTATGTCTGAAGGTTTTACCTTCGATCATCATCCCCTTCACTATGGTGGTATAGTTGGATTTAATGCTCTTGACCCAATCTGTGGTCACGTCTATCTCTGTTTCTGATAGACTGTATGCTTTTGAGATAAACACTAGTACAAATGATGCTACGGGTTTGCCTTTTTCCATCATTAATTATTATACCCAGTGTGTCTATCTTCAGCAAAATCCAAACGATGACTTCGGAACAAGGAAAAACCTCTGGTCTGTTAGCTATCTTTGTTAGCCCAGACCTTAGAATATTCTCATATAAGGCAAGATCCCCTAATCTAGCTTCTGGCACTTTCTTATTGAAAATCATGGGGTATATTTGGCCCCATTTCAACTCGAGCTCTGATCCTGTAACTACTTTGGTATCCTCGTACACTATCTCGACAATTATTGTAGGTGAAGCTTCAACAATCTCTGTTTCTGAATCGCTCTCAGCGATTTTGAGCTTCTTTCTCTCGTTTTTAGGCATAGTTTCAACAACGAACAGTACTTTCAAGAAAAAATGTCTTAGCACCCATATAGTCATATCAATCACACATATACATCATTTAAACAGAAACTAAAATTCCTTTACCTTGTCTATTCCTTCCATCATAAATAGCACTGCGACTGGCTTAGGGTTATGGCTAAAAGAAATAGATGCTATCGAAACTGCAGGAAAACCTGACCGGAATTTTTTTTGCACTACCTTTAAACTAAAAACCCCCAATTGTTCTCACTCTCTCTCACTCGCAACGAGGCTTCAGAAAAACAAAACCCAGAAAATCACAATGGTGGCACCCTAGGGAAAAATGATGCCACAATTCCCACAGCTGAAATCGAAGGAAAATCCCCCTACATGCCCTAAAAACAAAACTACCCCCAATTCCAACACCCATGCGTGGGAAGCCGAATGCATCCACATTGGTGAGAAGCTCGGCCTTCTGAGACAAAATCTCTGATCTAGCGGACTGAACGAAAACACCCCCCAAACACTCATAATGCCTGTGCAAACGCTAGGGCAAGGAAAAGAAACACCTAGGAAATCTGACCTGACAGAGGACGGGAAACAAAAACCTTTATAACCTAGCCAAACCTAACTACCGACATTGACAGCTACGACTTCACAGAACCAATCACTGGGAAAAAGTGAGGACACCTACCTGTCTGTCAAAACTGGCTCCACGCAGTTGATGAGTATAGGACATGTTATATCCACCGGATAATTGTATAGATGGCTCAAATGGGAAACACTCTTTAACCTCACCTACTTTGTAAAACCACAAGGTGAAAAAAAAAAGTGAAACGGGAACATAAAAAGCTTCTCGAGTGGTAACAAACCCTAAAACCTCGGCACATGTGGGCCCAAAAGAACCCCTGCTGACGCCAACTATCGCGGGCCAAAAACATGAGTCATCATGATCAATCATCCGCAATAGTGGCTAGAAAACCAACATACTTTCACGATTGTGTGTTGGTTGATACCTCCGCAAACAAAACACAGATCAATTTGCCGTAGCAGATCAATCCTAGAGAGAACCCTGCCGTAGTGGCCCGTGGCTCACCAAATGAAATGCTCTTTGAACATTGTTTCCGTAGTGGCTAAGACATGAGAAACCCTCCACTGTAGTGGGAACATATCGATGACGATTTGTGAGATAGAAACGAGCCTGCCGTAGCAGCTCACAACCGATGAGAATGCCCGCCATAGAGGCTCGTGGGAAATAAATCAAAAAACAAATGAACACCTGCTGCCGTAGCAAATGCAAAATGAGGAGCTCACCAAAACAACGGAAACATGTAGACATCAGCTGGTAAGTAAAAAATGGTAATTGCCATAGCAGCCCAATCATAGAAAACTTCCCCCTGTAGCAGCTAACAAACAATAAACGGTTCATCGTAGTGGCTGGACAGCGAAGATGAGCCTGCTGTTGCAGCTCGGAATGGAAAACCTGTCTACTACAGTGGATCAAAAAATAAAATTTCTCCCTTAGTCAAACTGAAAATTTTCTGCAAGTTCCCGATGGATAAGAAAATATCAAACATCAAGTAAAACAAAGGCAAATTAAGATTTTCAAAGGGGGGCCAAAAAATATAAAAAATATTTTTGGGAAATGTTGCAGTAGCAACAATGGGCGACTAACTGGCGAACAAAGAATCTCTGAAAAACTGACTTTTGAACAGCAACTGCTTTAAAATATCATGTTAGACTATTTTATTAGATTCCTTTAAGATGACTAGATTTCTTAGAATACAAGATTTATGAACTTCAAACATTAATTATGGTCCAAATGAAAAAAAGGGGAACCAGGTTTTCATAGTCTGGATAACTCTTCTGAGGCCAAGATATGAAGTGTGTTTTACTTCTATCTTTGGATGGCTTCCAACGTAGACACCACAGGATTGTAACAGATAGTGAAAAGATATATTCATTTGTTTGTCATCCCCATGCCATTTTGCATTCTTTTGATGCTTCTAGACTTTTGTCCTTTTGAGTCCTCCCTGATTGCTGTCCTTCTGAAATTTGGTTCAGGTTCTTCTATCCATAGTGTCCTTTTGTGTGAGAGATATTTTGATTTCAACTCATGGACGGAGAAGAATTTTCGAGCAATCTTATCCAAACTAATTTTGTTCAGTATGCTTTTGATATATGTTTTCTTCTTGGGAGAATTTGACTTTTGTTATCCTTTTGGATTTCATTTGTGGCATGGAATCATTTAACAATAATACAACTGCTTACCCTGCTTCCTCTCCATGGGTCTTTTGTTGTTAGCCTCCTAGGACAGTTTTTAGTGTGTAGTGGATGGAGCCTCAAAATAGTATTCTAGACTCTTCTAACATTAGTTATTTTACAGGGATTAAACATGACTTCAATGTGTTCATAACCTATTCATACAATCTACTAACCTTCAAGGATCTTTAAGCATTATGTATGTGCAAATAGAAACAATCTTTGGTAAATTTTTTTAGTTTATCCAGAACTCTGATGAACTCCAAAACCAACAATTTTGCTGATTTATTGAAACATAAGGTAAATCAAACCAAAAAATACAAGAAATCAAATCTTGAGCAAGTGAAATGTAAATCAACTAAAAATAAAAAACAATTAAACCATTTATTTATATACAAAGGCAACTCAAAAATATTAAAAAAATAAAGTTTGAGAACTAAACCATTTACTGGTAAGTTCTCTTCCCACCCCTATAAATCTTGCAATTTGTAAGTTGAGGGCCTAACTTTTTTGCAATCTGAAAAGGGCGTCACCTACTTCAAATTCCCTTTTCCCAGCTTTATGCTTATCAAACCATCTCTTCACCATCTCTTGTTGATGTTTAAACCTCTCTCTTGCTTTGGACCTAGACTCCTCTAACTTTAGCAGATTGTGAATTCTGATTTGTAGAATTTCATTATCAGTTCCTCTAGATTCTTGGGCTAATTTAGAGGATGGAAACAGAATATTAGGAGGCAAGATAGCTTCTTTCCCATATACAATAGTGTAGGGTGACACACCTAAGGAGTTCTTGGGTGTGACTCTATTAGCCCAAAGTGCATTAGGCAAAGCTAGATGCCAATTCCTTTGATTTTCTATGACTGTCTTCTTCAAAATCCTAATGAGGTTTTTATTTGTAGATTCTGCCAAACCATTTCCTTGTAGACAGTAGTTAGCAGAATAGTGAAGCTTAATTCATTTTTCATTTGCAAATGCAGTCAATTTCATAGATGAAAAATACGAAGCACTATAAAAAACCAGGGGAATTGGAACCCCAAAACTGGTCATAATGTGGTCTTGCAAAAATTCCATAACTGCATCTTCATTTACTTTTTGTAATGGAATATCTTCTACCCATCTGGTGAAATAGTCTATTGCTGTCAGGACGTACTTATGCTACAATGAATAATTAGGATTGATCTCTCTGATAATGTCAATCCCCCATTGCTCGAATGGTTATGAGATAGTAACTGGTTTCAAAGGTCCTACTGCCTTTGCTTGTCTCCCACCGCTCCTTTGACAAGTATCACATTTCCTAACATGAGTGTGAGTATCTTTAAACAATGTCAGCCAGTAATGTCCAACTCTTAATATTTTGTGTCTTGTTGTATCTCCCAAGAAATTACCTCCAGCGGGTCCATCATGTAGTTCTGCTACAACCTTATTCGCATCTTCACATTCGAAGCATCTAAGAAAAACTCCATTGTAGTTTTTCCTAAACAACACTCCATCAATAATCTGATATAAGACTGATTTTAGATGTAATTCTCTCCTTTGCTTGGGATTACAATGTTCCAAAAAATATCCTTCTTGAAGATAATGAATTAAATCTCTATACCAAGAGTCTGTAGCTGTGAATAAAGGACATACATCCACCATGTGTAATTCAGCTTCATTATCCCAAATGTTGTCTTCATTGTATTGACCTTCAGATATCAATTTATAGAGTCCTTGTCCTTTAACTATGATTGCTGTTTTGAATTCTAGATCATATTATTGCAAGGAAGTCACCCAGTTACCTCTTCTTTCTCCCAACTCTTTTTGTACAAAAAGAGATCGTACTGCTGGGTGCAGGACTATTACCTTTGTACATTTCTTAAGTATATATGGTCTAAATTGCTTTACCGCTTTAAAAATTTCATAGGCTTGTTTATGAAATGCGGGATAGTTCAATTCAGCCCCTTGCAGACCAGTGCTCATAAATGATATGGGGAACTCATCTCCCCCTTCTCCTTTCTGTGTAAGCACTGCTGCTAACGAATAATCAGAAGCAAAAGTGTACAAGATAAAATCCTTTTCGAGATTGGGAGTTTTGAGTGATGGTGCATGAGCTATGGATGTCTTGATCGTGTTAAATGCATCCTTCTTTGAATCAGTCCACTTGAATTGCACACTTTGCTTGACCATTTGTTGTAAAGGTCTAACTATTTGACCAAAGTCTGGCACAAACCTTTGCACAAAATTGATTGTCCCCATAAAAGACTGCATACCTTTTTTATTATGGGGTAAAGGGATCTGTTCTATTGCTTTAATCCTCTCTAGGTCTATTGAGATCCCTTTTTTCGAAATAACATGATCCAATATATTTCCTTCCTTAACAGCGAACACACATTTCTTAGGATTTAAAGAAATGCCATATTTTCTACAATGTTCAAAAATATGTTTCAAATGAAATGCATGTTCTTCTCTCTTCTTAGAAAATATTGTAACATCATCTAAATAGACCACAACACTCTGGCCAATCAAACCATAGAAAGCTATATCCTTAGCCCTTTGAAAAGTTGCTCCAGCATTGATGAGTCCAAAGGGCATTCTCCTATATGCAAAAGTCCCCCACTTGGTTCTGAAAGTGGTATTGAGTCTGTCTTCTTCTGCTACTAGAATTTGGTTATAACCTAAGAATCCATCTAATAGAGAAAACAGTTCAGAACCTTAGACCATTTTTAATATTTGTTCCATGGGTGGGACAGGGTAATTGTCTTTGTCAGATGCACGGTTTAGATTTCTGAAATCAACGTAAAGTCCGATTTCTCCATACTTCTTCGGTACTGGTATCTATTTTGAAAGCCACTATGAATGTCTAACTTTGAATATGATCTTAGCATCCAGAATATTTTTTAACTCACTTTGAATTAGGGGCTCTAATTTTGGATGCATCTTTCTCAGAGGCTGCTGATATGGTTTGACACCAACTTTGATTGGAATAACATGCTGTAAATTTTTTGTGTCATAAGTTTTTAGGTCTTCGTAGGTCCAAGCAAATACATCTTTGTAATGTCTAAATAAACTGATAAACTTGCTCCTCTCACTAGGTAAACAACACTTTCCCAAATTCACATATTTGGGTTCATCCTCTGAACCTAGATTTATCAGCTTGAATTGCAAAGATGAGTTGTGTGTCTTGACATTCGCTGGTTTTCTAAACTTTTTGTCTAGATAAAAAATCTATCCCAATGTTTTGACTCCTTTAGGAATGAAATTTCCATTTTGGAGGTCTGCTTGATGTTCCTCGTCATCTATTATGGCTCCTTTAAATGTATCATCATTCATAAAATATTCCAATATTTGCTGATCATCATCAAACACCCTCAGATTGGTGATGTTTTCTGGAACAAAAGGCCTAAAATGAAATTCAATTGAGCATCTGTTATTTGTAGGTACTAGTCTATCAACCAAAGTAGCTAGCAAGTCAGCTGCAGCATTTTTTACTCTAGGAATTGAAAAGATATTGAATGCATCAAATTTTTTTAATAATTCCAAAACATCATTTTGATAAGCCTTCAAATGTGGTGATATACAATGAATTTTGTTTTGAACTTGTTTAACAATGATTTCAGAATCTTCGTACACTTTAAGATTTTTTACTTTTAATTTCATTACTTTTTTCAGTCCCTAGACTAATGCTTCGTATACAAATGTGTTATTTGTACATTCAAATTCTAATCTACATGAAATAAAATATTTAGTTTTCTCTGGATCAATCAAGACACAACCAAGTCCTGATCCTTCCAAGGTTTTAAAACCGTCAAAATAAAGAATCCAAAAAAATTCTACTCCTACTGAATTTGAACAACTAACTACATATGAAACTAAATATACTATATTACAATCAATCTTATCATCCCATGAAAACTGAAGGAGATCGGGATTGAAATATGATATGTTACTGGCTTCTTCAACTTGGTAATTTCCCGGTTCAAGCTCAAGAAAATTGTTTCCCAACACATAATTGACCGATTGATTCTTTCCTTCCAACTGAGTTATGTTGTACCTCATTTGAGGTTTTCTTAACACCTTTATTTGGTTCTGACAGCCTTTATAAGGTAACAATACATGTGACCAATCTGATGAAAAATATCCTTCCAATTTTGCTGCCAATCCTGGCTTAAAACTAAACTATAGGCGTCTGGGATATCAGCTACAACAATGTCTATATACTGACATACCCTCTCATATGCTCATAAACGGATCAGGAGATCTTCCATTTCTCATATCACTTTCACTGCAGTCCTATCCAATTGGATAACTTGGCCTGTAGTGGGCTTGGGTTGACCATTTATTTGCTTGCAAACTGCAAGTGGCATGACATTTACTGATGCTCCAGAGTCCACTAAATAGTTATGCACATTGTAATTGAAAATTTCAAAAGTTAGGAAGAATGCAGGAGTTCTATACTTAGACTTTCCTCTTGAACTCGCTTCACCAATCTCTTCATCAGCTCGGTTATCCTTCTAGGGTTCCTTCACAGGTGTTTCAAGTGATTTCAACATCTTTTCCTTTTGTTGGGGTAGATTACACATTTCAAACAAGGAAATATTTGCTTTGGTCTTTTTAATATCTTCCACAATGTCATATCCCATTTCATGTTCAGTGGCATTCTTCTTGATATTCTCAACTTTATTTTCGGTAGACTTTACAGGTATAGTGATTTTCTTGGGATTATGGCTTGAGATGACAAACTAAGGTATGTTAACAGTTTGAGTATTACTCTTTATCTTTTTCATGTTCTCCTAAAGTTTCTTAATCTTGGGTAGTATCATGTTATCTTCTTTCAATGAATTCTGGCTCCCTGTTGTAACATTTGTCTCTGGTATTTCTTCTTCCTCAGTGACATCTTCATCCTCTATATTGAACATGGAAACACAATCCCATAAGACAGAAGTGTCTTCCTCTTGGGTCTCTGTTGGCTCATTACCCTTCTCTTTCTCATCTACAGTTTCTGTCAACTTGGAATCTAGTAGCTGGTTCATCACTAAAGTCATAGAATATATCCATTGTGGGCAATTTTTTTCAGAGTGAGGCTGCTGATGGAATGTACAGAAATTCTGCATTCCTACATTTGTCAAATCCATGGCCGAGGGACTATGTGAGGGAGGTTTGGGTTGACCATTATCATCTTTCTTTTTATAATAAGGATTGAATTGTTTATGGGACTCCTTCTCCTTTTCTAGATCAATTACTCTATTTGACAACTTTTGCATCATTTTTACGACCCCATCTAACTCTTGTGACTGCTCATCTTTAGGATTAATTAATAATAGAGGCTTTCTGTTCCCATAAGTTTTCTCTTCTGATTGTACACAATATCGGTCTATACTCTCCATTTCATCCTCCACCTTCTCAACTTCTTCATAAGTATCTACTAAGGTGGGCCTAACCGATATTTTTACAAACATGGATAGGTCTAGCCCAAGGACTGAGGTGTAATACTCAATTATGGCATGCTCAGTCGGTTTGTCAGCTGCATCGAAGTTATTCAGGTAGGAAACAAACCTCTGAGTGAATTTATGTACCCTTTCTTTCTTTTCTTTCTTTAGGGAAATTAATCCTTTCATTAAAGTAGCATGGGTTTTCTAGATTCCATATTTGTTTCTAAACAACCTCTCAAAGGTATTCCAATTTGTAATTGAATTTTGCGGCAGGGAAAAGTACCATGAGGCTACTTTTCCCTTAAGAGTATGTGGGAACAATCTGTAGACTACATCTTCATGTTCTACTGCTTGTAATCCTTCTAAAGCCAGATAAAATCTCTGCAAATGATCATCCATAATAATTCCTTCATTTGGTTCAAAATTGGGTAAAGCTTTGTCAAAATTCTGAGGCATAGCATGCAATGTAGGGGTCAGGTTTAAAGGAGATATAGCCCTCCAAGAAGGTGGTGGAGGTGGCTGATTTACATTCACATTGGCCATGATTCTGAGTGGAGATTGAGGAGGAGACTGTATAGGGGTTCGAAAAGGAGAACAGTGAGGGGAATATGGTCCCAAATGATTCAGAGGTTGGACAACTTCTTTCAAGGTTGTTTCTACTAGTTCTTCAAGGTCTTCCACCAACACTAAATATTCCAATTGATGACGGTCCTTCTTACGAAACTCTCTTTTAGGTAAAGCAGGAATAATGGGTAACCCTCCAATCTTCTTTGCGTACACCTTGGTGATTCTCCTTAAATCATCAACCACTTTGTCATCAATGGGATAGAGATACGCTATTCCCTTTTCTTCAAGAGTAGGTCTTTGAGGGATACTGGTCTCGGAACTGTCACCAGTGGGGAATTCTCGAGAAAATGAATTTCCTTGGCCAGCTATGCATTGGTGGCCCTCCTTCTAGCACCAAAACTATTGAGGCCTAGAAAATCATAGGTAACAAAGTAGGGATTCTCCCGAATAAGCATTCCCAATTAGCTCGGTAGTTTTTGGTATGGGGAATCCATCCAGTTTACGGTCCGGCTACTATAGGTTAGGTAATGGTTAAAGCTCGTTTTATCAGTTGCGACGCAGTCCACCATTTAAGTGTATTTTTTAGTTTTATATTTATGTATGATATGCAAGTGCCTAATTAAGTGCAGTTGACAGAGAAATGAAGAGTGTCACAATATGATGCGTAGGTTCTTACCTCTCATCTTACCTCTTTTGCTTCTAAATCATAAACACAGATCAAACTATATTAATGCTAACTAATTTTATCTAACCTATCCCTAGGGAGAAATACTGTAATTAATGATGACTAATGTATTGTAACACATGCATTTAGAATATTACATATAGCTATTATATTTTAGAATACATGGATATAAGTAGAAAGATAAACAAAGAGGTAGTTCATTGTTGATTAAAACATTCATTACTTAGATGTGACTACGGAAGTTTCACAGAAATAAACAGGAAAATATTCATAACATGAAATAATTCATAAGTTAGAAATATCTCACAGTTCATAGCAAAAGATGAAACATAAATAGTTCACATTCAACCAGTCTATGGCAAGCATCTGAGACTCCACAGTGCCTTCTCCAATAGAAAATATATATATCTTTTATTATAAGAGGAAGTAGTTCTTCTTACAATAACATATCCAAAATATAGTCTAAAAAAAGGTCCCTAACGCTATCGTCTTGATCCCTATTTATACAAATTCAAATGTTTCTTAGCCTCCCTTGACCTTTGGACTTATTTACAAAACAGTTACAAAATTTTCTTTTGTCTTCTAGTGGACTCGCTAACCTAGGAAAATATTACAAAATGTATTAATAAAACAATTTACTAAGTGAACCCAGCCACATCATTAATAAATTTCTTCCAAATATTTGTGTCTATTGCAATAGTCTCAAATCCAAAGGGCTCTAGAAATCTGATAGTGGTTTCATGTTTAGCAATTTGGGATCTTATATTTGCCACTATGGATGGTATCAACCATAGTTGATCTTCCAATAAATGATTTCTCACTGCTGCCTGGGCTATTGCAGTTTTCAGCACCTTTTCATCTAGACCTTTGACTAAATGGATACTTTGTTCATCTTCCAGTCATCTAACCTGTAATTGCTTCAGAAATCCTTCATGATCAGCAAATTATTCTAACCTTGTCTTAGCAGATGTTTGACAATGATTATAAGTTCTGAGAACATTCCTGTAGAACTCCGCACAAACACCTTTGGTCCTTTGGACTGCCTTTATCGATTCCTATTATTCTTGTCTATTGATCTAGGAACAAAGAATCAATCTCATCAAAGATTAATCAACAAATAACTCATGAAATGGTGTAATTGGTCTACAGGAATAGTAGCCACTCTGTATTCACATAAAGAATGAATGATTACAATACAATGTCATGCTACAATCATGAATGAAGAGACAATTCAAATTCCTTAGGAGGTCATTTGAATTGAATGAGTGAGTCTAGCTTAACTAACTGTAAGCCATGGTTCACACTCAGTTAACCACTGACCAAAACCCTAATTGAATCAACTAACCCTAACTAAAGTTAGAGTGCAATAAATGACTGAGTCTCAACTAAAAGAGATCAGACACATGTCATAGCACACCAACTGTCAAGAGGTAGCGCTACACTGACTCCAATGAACCCTGATGAGATTAGATGAAGTTGAACTGCACATTAGAAGTTGGTGGAGGCACCCCTGTTGACTCTAGTTCATTAAATAATCATTAAATCATATATTTAATGAGAGGAGGCACCTTAACTGACATTTTTAACGGATTGTAACCACTAGTTAGCAATTAGGTGCATTAATATCACTCAGATCACCCTCGGAGTGCTCCAGTTAGCCTCCTTGAATGTAGGAGAAGGCTAAGTTAGTCTCCTTGACTGAAGGTAGGCGTGGGTTTGATTGGATGATGTCAATTAATGCTCCACTGATGTCAATTAATGTCAATTATACTTAGGATAGTGGTTTAACTAGGCCAATTTGACCAAAAATAGTGTGTATGGTGGTAAATGTCTCCAACACCCCCCCTTAAGATATACTCAGGAAGAGTTAGAAAACATAGATGCATAAAAATGATAGGTCCCTGGAAACTAAGGCCATAGGTCACCCTGTACAATGCTGAAACTGAAACAATGCTCAAAACAAACTAAGTGAGGAAAAGAGGGAAAACCCAGTGGGGCCCCCCCCCCCCCCCCTCAAGCTTAACACTGAAAGTAGTCTGAATCACCCTGATGAACTCACCCCCAACAGTGAATGGATGTAAGTGAACTTCTTTTCTAAAATTATCTTGGTGAATATGTCTGCAATCTGCTCATCAGTCGAGCAGTATTGCAGAATGATGGTCCTGTCATACACTAGCTCCCTGATATAGTGCATGTGGATCTCTACATGCTTGGTCCTCTGCCTAGTAACTTGATTCGTGGATATCTTAATAACACTTTTATTGTCACAAAAGAGGATAGTGGACAAAGTACTACCAAGATCAAACTCTGAAAGAATGCCTTGCAACCAAACTGCTTGGATGCAAGCATTCACCGCTCCTCGATACTCGGCCTCTGCTGAAGATAATGCTATGTCAGCCTGCTTTTTGATTGACCAGCTAATGGGTCCACCACCAAACATGAATACATATCCATAAGTAGACTTTTGATCAATAGAATCACCTACCCAATCGGAATCTGTGTATCCAACCAGCTCTAGCTCGGAGTCTGCAGCATAGTGAATGCCGTAGGTCCTGGTTCCTTCAATATAATAGAGGATCCTCTTGGCTTCCTTCCAATGAAGATAATGAGGCTGCTGCATGTATATTGATACAAAATTCATGGCATAACAAATATCAGGCCTATAATGTGTCAAGTACAACAAGCTACCAATCAGCTGCCGATAGATAGTGTAGTCCATGGGAGGTGTGCTTTTTCCTTCTTCAAGGCTGATCCCTGAAAGGAAAGGGAATGGTGTAGGCATAAAATAAACCATGTTAAACTTGAATAACAGGTATGAAATTTATTTTTACTGGGTAACCATAATCCCATCAGAATTTTGCTCAATTTCGAGCCCCAAAAATTGTTTTAGAAGCCTCAAATCACTCATTTCAAAGGAATTGTGGAGAGCAGTTTTGATGGTTGAAATGGAGGCAACTGTGCTACCTGTGATCAGTAAGTCATCAACATATAAAACAATGATAATTATATGAACATCATACTACTATAAATATACATTTGGATCTGATCTACATCTCTGAAAGTTTTGCGAGAGAAGGAAGGCATCCATCTTGGAATACCACTCTCTTGGGGCCTGTTTTAACCCGTATAGTGACTTATTTAGCTTGCAAACCAAATATAGATCAGTGATGTAGCCCTCAGGATGCTTCATGTATATCTCCTCATGAATATCTCCATGCAGAAAGGCTGAATTAACATCCATGTGATGCACTTCCAAGTGCTTGGATGCTGAAATTGCCAAAACAAGGCAGATGGAGTCCATTTTTGCAACTGGTGCAAAAGTCTGATGGTAGTCCACTCCTTGGACCTGAGAGAAAAATTTTTCTACCAGAATTGCCTTATATTTTCAGGTTCTTCCATCAGCAGCAACCTTGGTCCGAAACACCCACTTGCATTGAACCAATTTCCTTCCCAGAGGAAGAGAAACTAGCTCCCAAGTAGTGTTTTTTTGAAGAGAATTCATCTCTTCATCCATGGCAACTTGCCATCTCAGATCCTTTTGAGCATGATAGTAGGATTTTGGATCTAAACTAATCATTAAATAGCAAGTTTTGGACAGCAAATTATTAGGACAAGAGAGCACAATACCTGCTCTTTGGAAATCAGACCGAGTTCTCCTTGGATCATCCGAATTTCCAATGTTGTCTCCTGCGAAGGAGAGAGTCTGTCGGGCCCATGTAGGAAGATGATTTTGCACTTCAGGTTCTGATTCAGCATCTGATGATTTCTATACATTGATATCAGAAATCAGAGGATCCAAATCAGGGTCATCACCCCCAATTTCATCATCCAAATATTCAGTAGAATAGGAAGAAAATTCAGCAGTTTTCTCCTTCACTAGTTCCACCTCTTGAAGAGGCTCATTAAAATTGACACTTCTCTCTATTGAAATATTGTAAATTCAAAGAATATTCTATATGTATCTTTTTTTGGTCCCCGATGGTCCTATCGGGAGAACCACTTGTATTACATTGTACCCCGATGCTCCTAATCGGAAGAACTAATAAGAGTCATGAGGTAGTCCACTCTAATTGTAAAGGTGGGTCATCAGCACCCCAGTGTGGTTACTTGAGCCTACATGTGTAACTCGAGCCTACATGATTTAAATCAAGCCTACATTTCGAATGAGTTAACTTAAGTGAACGGATGAATATAAATAGAGGTGTAGCGCTCCTCATTTGGAGCACACACTCTCACTTGTGTAGCGCATTAGTGGAGAAGAGAAGAGTAGCTGGAGAAGGAGGAGGATCAGGATTTGATATCCTTGTTGTTTTTATCTTTTATATTTTTGGGGCATCTATATTAAGGAATCTTTTGCTGGGTTTTTCCTAGGATAAATCTGTGTTGTTCTTGTGATACTGTTTCTTTCAGTGATCCTGTTTATATGCTTTTGTTATGAAAATGAAATGAAATACTGATGTTCTAGCTTAGCATATGAAAATTTAACACTCTCGATGATAATCTGTTTGGTCTTGATATCCAACAGCTTGAACCCTTTATATTCATCAGGACACCCAATAAATAGACATTCTATGCTTTGCAGTTGCAAATCCCTTCTTTTATCAAGTGGAATCCGGGCCCATGCAGTGGACCCAAACACCCGTAGGTTCGACACATCCGGCTTGTGTCTGAAGTATGCTTCGAAAGGGGTATTCCCTTTCATGGATGAGTGTGGCACCCTGTTATGAATGTATGCTGCAGCATGCATGGCCTCAGCCCACAAATTTGCAGCAAGCTTCTTGGATTCCAACATACAGGTGGTCATCTCCTTGAGAGACCGATTCTTCCTTTCCGCTACTTCGTTCTGCTGTGGAGTGTAGGGAATTGAATGTTGGACCTGAATACCACTTTGGGAGCATATGTACAGAAACTCATTACTGACATAATCCCCTCCATTATCAGATCTCAAGATCTTGATCTTAAGCCTAGAGGCATTTTCGATCAAGGCCTTTAATTCAGAAATTTTTTCACATACTTTTGATTTCTTTTTGAGAAAGAAAACCCATGTATACCTTGAAAAATCATCAATAAAAGTAAGGAGATACCTTGATCCATTCATGGATGTGATAGGCATCAGACCACTGATATCAGAATGTATCATCCCCAATATGCATGTAGCTTGGTTTTCCTTCCCTTGATCGAACTTGTGCTCAGGGTGTTTTCCAATCACACAACCATTGCAAATTCTCGTGGTTGCCTGGATGACCGGGAGGTCTTCAACCATGGGGTTTTTCTATAATTGATACAAATATTTGAAATTAATATGGCCAAAACTCTCATGCCACATCCTACTAACCTCATTTCCATGAGTTAGCAAAGCGATGGGCTTTGCATTTGCAACAAAGTGAGCGAACTCATAGGCTTTTGCATGATGGTTTGCAAGGCCTTTAGCAATGAGTTTCTCAGATGCAATTTCTGTTATCTCAACATCATTTGGGATGAAAGAGACTCTCTTAGGCACTCCTGTATTTTTCATTTGATAGACACTAAGAATATTTGATGCCAGATATGGTACATACAAAACATTAGAGAAAAAACCATTTTCAAGATCTACAATACCTTGTCCTTTTGAAATGATGGTGGAGTCATCTCCCATGTGGATGGGGTAGGATTTACCAGTATCCAAGGATGAAAAGGAGTCTTTTTCAGCCATCATGTGGTTCAAATCTCCAAAGTAAATCAACAGTGCTTTGGACTTTGAAGTACCTGCCATGAGGGCATGACCTTTTTCATGTTTTGGTTCTCGTTCTTGCTGATCTCTCCTCCGAAAGCTTTCGGAAAGATTGATGTGATTTCTCTCAAGGAGAGAGGTTGCTTCATCAAGATTCTTCTTCATGCATGCATGTTTAGGGTGGAAGCCCTTCCCGTAATAAGAACACTTGACTTTTTCCTTTCCATGGTGCCCTTTTCCTTTGTTTTTCCTTGAGCCGGAAGATTCATCATGCTGCTGATTTTCAACTCTAGGTTTAGGAGCATCAAATTTAGTTTTTGGGTTCTTTCGCTGCTTTCCTTTACCCTTCATATCTTTGGGCCTCGAGACATGAAGGGCTTGATCATGGGAAGATATGATGATCCCCATCTAGACAAGCTTGTCATGTTCACATGTTAGGGACACAATGAAGGCATTGAGTGTAGGCATCTTCCATCCAGTGGTTGTGAGCTTCCCCACACGGAATGTAGAAAAAAAAACTGAATAATCAGCCCCAATTTTGGAGAGTATGGTGAGGATGAGCTGATAATCCTCCTTCTCCACTTTGGATTGCTTCAAGAGTAAAACAGTATGTTTGAACTTTGTGAAGAAATCATTCAGAGTCTCGAAGTTGGAGGGTTGGAGAGACATGAGTTCATTTTCGAGCTGGAAAACCCTCAAGTCATCATGCTTTCTGTATAGAGTCTCCAATTTGTCCCATATTTATTTCATAGTCTTAAATCCTGTAAGATGGAAGAGAAGGTCTCAGGAAATAGAGAGGCACAAGAAACCGAAGGCTTCATCCTTCTTGTTCAAGCATCTTGATTTTTCTGTGGCGGATCCAGGCTCAAATTCAGTGTTGGTGACTCTAAAAAGTCCTCTGGAGTGCAGCTGAATCTCCATATAGCCTTTCCATGAGTGGAAATTGTATGGAGTCAAGAGATCTACTGAGGATTCCATCTGGATGTGCTGGAGCGAATGCTTCACCTGTATAAACTTGAAAATCAAAACAGAAAGGGAAACATAAGGTCAGACAGCCTACACATTTTAGGCTTTCATCACACCTAACATAGTCAATCAATCAAGCTTGATCAACAAGTTCTTTACTTGGGGTATTAAGTGGTAATCCTTGGCTTCTAGTGCAATGCTGGATTTTTGAGCTATTGCTCAAATTTCATGCAAAAATATGTTAAAAATCTTGTTTTTGAGAGATAGAGCTTCATCCCGCCATAAGCTCTGATACCATATTAATCTTGTCTATTGATCTAGGAACAAAGAATCAATCTCATCAAAGATTAATAAACAAATAACTCATGAAATGGTGTAATCGGTCTACAGGAATAGTAGCCGCTCTGTATTCGCATAAAGAATGAATGATTACAATACAATGTCATGCTACAAGCATGAATGAAGAGACAATTAAAATTCCTTAGGAGGTCATTTGAATTGAATGAGTGAGTCTAGCTTAACTGACTGTAAGCCATGGTTCACACTCAGTTAACCACTGACCAAAACCCTAATTGACCCAACTAACCCTAACTGAATTCATAGTGCAATAAATGACCGAGTCTCAACTAAAAGAGATCAGACACATGTCACATCTCACCAACCATCAAGAGGTAGCACTACAATGACTCCAATGAACCCTGATGAGGTTCACTAAAGTTGAACTGCACATCAGAAGTTGGTGGAGGTGCCCTTGTTGACTCCAGTTCATTAAATAATCGTTAAATAATATATTTAATGAGAGGATGCACCTTAACTAAATTATTTAACTGATTGTAACCACCAGTTAGCAATTAGGTGCATTAATATCACTCAGATCACCCTCGAAGTACTTCGGTTAGCCTCCCCGAGTGTAGGAGAAGGCTAAGTGAGCCTCCTTGACTGAAGGTAGGTGTGGGTGTGACTGGATGACATCAATTAATGCTCCATTGATGTCAATTAATGTCAATTATACTTAGGATAGTGGTTTAACTAGGCTAATTTGACCAAAAAGAGTGTGTATGGTGGTAAATGTCTCCAATAATTCCTCTGCTGCTTTACTCCTGAATTCAATTGGTTCATACTTTAGCTTCAATGTCTCTAAGTCCTTGATGGGTGCATCAGCTGGAGGTTCCTTGGTTGTTTCCAACGAAGTCAAATGTCCTTGTAGAATCTCCAGGATATCTTGGGTCCTGTCAAAGAAATAAGCCGCTGTACTCACAATTTCTTCCAACCTTGTTTCTACTTGCTGAATTTTTAACATATCCTCTGCTGTTTGAAGTTGCATTGGATGAATTTTACTTCTAAGTGTGAGGGCATGCTTCTTCAATGGATCGATATCTACTTTATGTTCATTTGCTACTTTTAATGAGGCTTCCAATGAAGCTTTCTGGTTCTCCAAGGCTACTACTTGGGTTTCATAATGCTTGGCTTTCCCTTCAGTAGTAGTCTTCTGCAGCTTTAATTCAGACACTTTATTTCCCATAATTCCTTTCTCTTTATTCAATTCTTCCAATGATGATTTCAGATTGTCTCATTCTGCTTGTAATATCTGATGTCTTTGCTGAAGTATTTCAAACTCTGACAAGGCGGCCATACTATAGATGTTTATGAATACTTGCTCTTCTTTGCCTATGTGATTGGTATACTCAAAATTTACATTGTGAGCATCTTTGTGAGCCATTACCTTTCCTTGTGAGTCATTCCTATGGAATATTTTTTCTCCAAAGTGGAATATTTCCATCTCTTTGACAAAATACGGAGCGCTTTTGACTCTGTTAAACTTGTAACTTCCCACTTAAAAAGGCACTGGTGGGAAAACCGCCTTCTTGATATCAAACAAATGGCTTCCAAAACCATCTAGGAATACCTTCTTGACTACCTCCTTCAATACTATATAGTCTATTGCATACTTAGGAAGCAATGAAGGTGCTCTTGTGCCTCCATACATTCTCGAGTAAGTTCCTTCCTTGGTGAAAAAATAGTCACCGAATCCTTTTCTAGATTCCACTGCTCCCTCCGGCAGACATGGGAAATCCTCTAAAAATATTAACCTATAAAGGGGCCTTATAAATTCTTCACAAATTAGCGGATAATGAGTGTGATATTTATGGGCTCCTATAATCTGATAAGCAACATAAATAGGATCTTTCCCTTCAATCCATACACACTTTAGCTTTTCAAACTTATTCCTATATATTATGCAATCCAAAAAAAAGGATGACATATAGGATTTCGATTTGCTCAGCTTTAGACCCTCCTGGGCTGCCTTGATACTTTTAGACAATTTCTTGGTGGCAATATCTGCCCAGTTAAAAACCGTTCCCTCCATTGCCACATAATACATGAGTGGAATCCACCCAAAATTGTACATTTTCCCATCACATCTGCCATACAGTCGGCTCAACATCAATGCTATTAATCTGAATGGGGTTCGAACACTAGCTATTTCATACTCTCCTGACTACTTATGTCTGAAGGTTTTACCTTCAATCATCATCCCCTTCACTATGGTGGTATAGTCGAATTTAATGCTCTTAACCCAATCTGTGGTCACATTTATCTCTGCTTCTAGTAGACTGTATGCTTTCGAGATAAACGCTGGTGCAAATGATGCTATGGGTTTTCCTTCTTCATCATTAATTATCATACCCACTATGTATATATTCATCAAAATCCAACCGATGAATTCAACACAAGGAAAAACATTTGTTCTGGTTGCTATTTTTGTTAGCCCATACCTTAGAATATTCTCATATAAGGAAAGATCCCCTAATTCGGCTTCTGGCACTTGCTTGTCAAAAATCATGGGGTAGATTTGGCCCCATTTCAACTTGGTCTCTACTTCTGTAACTGATTTGGTATCCTCATACACTATCTCAATATTTATTGCAGGCAAAGCTTCAACAATCTCTGTGTCCGAATCGCTCTCAATGATTTTGAGCTTCTTTCTCCCCTTTTTAGGCATAGTTTCAGCAGTGAACAATACCTGGAAGAAAAACTGTCTTAACACCCATACGATCATATCAATCACATATATACATCATTTAAACAGAAACTAAAATTCCTTTACCCTGTCCGTTCCTTCCATCATAAAAAACACTACGACTGCTGAGGGTTATGGCTAAAAGAAACAGATGCTATCGAAACTGCGAGCAAACTCGACCCAAAAATTTTCTGAACTACCTTTAAACTGCAAACCCCCAATGGTTCTCACTCTCTCTCAGTCACGACGAGGCTTTGGAAAAACAAAACCTGGAAAATCATGACAATGAGGCCCTAGGGAAAAATGATGCCACAATTCCCACGACCGAAATCGAAGGAAACTCCCCCTATGGGCCCTGAAAAGAAAACTTCCCCCAAGGCCAACACCCATGTGTGACTAATTGAATGCATCCATATTGGCATGAATCTTGGCCTTCTGAGACAAAAATCTCTGATATAGCGGACTGAGTGAAAACGCCCCCCAAACACTCATAATGGCTATGCAAACGCTAGGGCAAGGAAAGGAAATGCATGGGAAATCTGACCTGACAGATGTCAGGAAATGAAAACCTTTATAACCTAGCCAAACCTAACCACTGACAATGATAGCTATGACTTCACAGAACCAATCACTGGGAAAAAGTGAGGACACCTTCCTGTCTGCCAAAACTGGCTCCACACAGTTGATGAGTGCAGGCCACATGAGATCCACAGGAAAATTACGTAGATGGCTAAAATGGGAAACGCTCTTCAACCTCACCTACTTCTTAAAACCACAAGGTGAAAGAAACAAGTGAAATGGGCACATTAAAAGCTTCTCAGGTGGTAACAAACCCTAACACCTCGGCATGTGTTGGCCCAAAAGAACCCCTGATGGCACCAACTACCGCGGGCCAAACACATGAGTCATCATGATTAATCATCTACAACAACGGCTAGAAAACCAACATACTTCTATGATGGAGTGCAAGCTGATACCTCCACAAATAAAATGTAGATCACTCCACCAAAGCGAATTAATCTGCTGTAGCGGATCAATCCGTCGTAGCGGATCAATCCTAGAGAGAACCCCGCCGTAGCGGCCCGCGGCTCACCAAATGAAACGCTCTTTGAACTCTGCCGCCATAGTGGCCAGGACATGAACAAACCTCCACCATAGAGGGAACATACCGACGATGGTTTGTGAGATAGAAATGAGCCCGCGTAGAGGCTCACGACCGATGAGAGTGCCTACCATAACGGTTCATGGGAAATAAATTAGAAAAAAATGGACACCTGCCGTCGTAGCGAACGCAAAATGAGGAGCTCACCGACACAACAAAAACATGCAGACATCGGATGGTAATTCAAAAATGGTAACTACCGTAGTGGCCCAATCATAGAAAACTTCCCGCTATAGTGGCTAACAAACAATGAACGGTTCGCAGTAGTGGCTGGACAACGAAGCTGATCCCATTGTTGCCGCTCGGAATGGAAAACCTGTCCGCTGTAGCAGATCAAAAAATAAACTTTCTCCCTTAGTCAAAATGAAAATTTTCTGCAAGTTCCTCATGGATAAGAAAAAATCAAAGGTTAAGTAAAACAAAGGAAAATTATGATTTTCAAACGGGGGCCAAAAAATATAAAATATATTTTTGGGAATGTTGCAGCAACAACAAATCCACATTCATTTTTTTGTGCTTTGTATGTTTTAGTGATCTTGGTTATATGATTACCTCTATAAAATCTAACATGGTATCAGAGTAGTGTTAAAAGAAGCCATTTATAAAAACTAGGGCTCCACATTTTGGAGTGATTTCAACCTTAGACTATCTCGAAAGGAGCATATAACAACTCTTCCTAAGAGGGAACATCTATTCGTAGATCCAAATTCAAAAATTCAATTTAGTGAAGTTTCATTTTTTACCTAGTACCATAAAGGCCAATACCTAGGGCTACATATATCTAGCCCTTCTGTCCACTGATTTGGATCATTCTTATCTTTCTCCAACACACCTTTATAGGGAACAACTACATGTGGAAGGAGATTTCAGATTCTGGAATTTTCTTTTTTTGACTTGTTCTCTATCGGAATAGGGAAGCTAGGGTCTATATTTTTAGTTGTTGTGTCCATGGATATGAGAGAAAGGGAGTTCTATTCAACTAACCTTGATAGGGAACATATCCCTATGGAATCAGTTCACTTCAATTTTGACCTAGCTCCTGCTAAGGTTTCTGAAGCAATTTTTCAGGTTGCAGTCAAGAATATCAACATGAAGGTTGAAAATAGACTTAACGAGGTTTCCAAGTCTAAGGTTCCCATTAAGATTGTTGATTGAGGAGATTCTACGAAAAATGAAGAAGAATAATCTCTCTCATATCTAGTGCTTCAAGTGTTAGAAGGATGGTCACTATGTTGTAGAGTGTCATGGTTCAAATGCAGATGATGATGAATATACTCCACATAAAAGGTCAAGGAATGATGATTTTTGTTGGGGCGCACACCTTAACGGTCATTAATTTTGGTAACTCCGTGGTTTTTGTGGAAGCTTGTAAGTAGAGTTGTGACGCAAAATAGTCTTAGGGGTGTCGGGGTTGAGTCAAAGTCCCTCTCTTTGTAAATGTCCCATGATTTGCGGATGCCCATGGTTTAAGTCCATGGTATTGTAATAGCGCACTTGTATAAATAAGGCACTCATGTAAAGGATTCAAGTAAGGTTATAGTAGGTTCTATGATGATGATGAATTGAGGCAAAGGCCTATTTTGGTTTAAGGTTAAGTCCCAGCTGTGTGCATGGACGACCTCTGCAGCTGAGTGCGCAGAGGGTTTTTGTAAGAAAGATTCTGCAGCTGAGTGCGCAGACCTGCGGCTAAGTGCACAGTTTTGGGTGATTAAGAGGATCTGCAGCTGAGTGCACAGATCAGAACTGTGATTTTGTAAAGAGTTGAATATAAACACAGTTCTGTGGACGTAGCCCCTACACTGGGGGTGAACCACATTATATCTTGTGTTGTGGTGGTTCTTTTGTGTTGTTTGTGTTATGTTTTATGCTTTTGATAAGTAGGTGAATGCTAAAGTAAGATAACTGATAAATATTAACTTCGCTGTGAATTCCTAGTTAAGGGTTAAGCAAGACACGTCTTTTATCTAAACTACGAAGCTATTTAAGTGAATGTTGAAGCTCTATTTTGTATAACTATTTGTTGTTAAGGCTAAAGGTATAGTAATATCCCTCTTCTGCTTGCAGAAACCTGATTCTGTGGCACCCCATAGCGATTTCGGGTGATACTGCAACCTGTTCGTAGGTTGTTGCCGAAAGGGCCAACACTGTGGGTCTTTTTGTTGGTGCGAAGATAATAGTATAAAACCCGGGTCTTCCCTAAGCCCAACAAATTGGTTCCGTTGCTGGTTGAACTCAGTATCTGATTCAAGAGGGATCTATGTCGTACTTGAAGGGCTATGTTTTGGAGGCCCTCAGTAAAAGAAATCGGTGACTGGATTGAAGCTACCTATCAGAAATTTGCTGAACAAGAAAATAAGGATCCTCGTCGTAGCTCAGATGACTTTTTGCTAAGGTACGTTTTCACTGATATTTATGAAATTTTCTTTGGTAGTATCCACATAGAATTGCACCAGTGGTTATCCAGGTTGACAGAAAGAAAGAAAAACTTCAAGGAAGATCAGTTTCCTGATTGGACCCCCGCAATAATTAACATATTGAAACAAGTGAATAACGCGATATCACGAGCTGTTGATTTCTGGACAACGTGAACCCTTGAAGCATTTGTGACAGAGTTTGCCATCGACACAAGTACCTCTTTTAGCGAAGCTGAAAGACAGTTTTTCAAAGGACCAAGGGGTAAGTACCTCAATTCATTTAGTCTGCAAATTAAAATGCTCTTGGCTGAGAAGGGCATATTTCTTATAGAATCAGATTGCTAGATTTATTTTTACTAACCTATGTTTGGAAGTGAAAGTAACTTTGATGAGCAAAGTGGTTTGCTGCGAAGCAGTAAAAGAACAAGAGAAACCTAGAATCCTATACCCTAGGCCAGAATACCGAGTATATGCCATTAAGTCCAGAAGACCCTAAATCTGAAGAAGCCCCTTTTGTTAGAAACCCTCCTATAACTCCGCAGTGCAGATCTGTTACCCCTAAGAACCCATCGCAGTCTGAAAGTAACCCTAGCCCGAGTATTTTTGTCGCAAGTCAGTCTACCCCAGTAAGTTCTCCCCCCCCTCAGTCCACTATCGCCCATATGACTGATGATATCAAGCTCCCAGTCTTCAAAGGAATCGGATCAGAGGATCTAGAACAGTTTTGGTTCTTATGTGAAGCTGTTTGGACTGCTAAGAACATTATGGATCAAGATATAAGAAGAGCGCAGTTGGTCGCTTCTTTTAGAGACCGAGCTTTGACCTGGTTTATGAAATTTTCCAGTACTCAGAACCATGTCTTGGCTGATATTAAAATAGCAATGATCAAAGAGTTCAAGAAGCCTAAATCAGAGTCACAGTGTATAATTGAACTGAAAGAGATTCAGCTGAGGCGAGGTGAATCAGTTTGAGACTTTGATCAGAGGTTCAAAGTTGTGCGAGATCAAGTTAGTTTCACTATTGGACCAGCACAACATAAAGAATGGTTCATTGCAGCCCTATTACCTCATATCAGAACTCCACTCATGCAATAGAAGGTTGTTGATCAGCAAGAGGCTTTGGAGATTTCCATGAAATTGGAGACAGCTCCTGTCGAAGATAATTCTGGCATAGCCCAAATACAAGCGCAGTTGGCAGAAATAGCTTTGGAGCTTCGCGACATGAAGAAGGGGAAATCTATTCGAGAAGAGGTTTGGTGTACACGATGTAGGATAGAAGGTCATGACAAGAAACAATGTCCCGCGCTAAGAAATTACCTGAATACTGGTGCGCCAAACCCATTTAACCCTAATGTTCTATATTGTGATATTTGTAGAACAACTGGCCAGCATCGACCTGAAGACTGCTATCTGCTGCAAGTACCTAAGAATCCCTATTGCAAGTTCTATAAGTTAGTTGGACACAACGAAGATGAATGTCGCAGCTTTGACCTTATGAGAGAGCGAACCTATGATGCTTATAGGGTACAAAATGATGCACAAGGAAATGATGGATATCGTTACTGCGGTGGTTGAGGTAGTTTCAGAGGTCATGGTCGTGGTGGTAAGCTTGGAAGAGGTCGAGGCCAGGTTGTTTGCTACAAGAGTAATCAGGCAGGACATGTAGCTAGAGATTGTCAGAACCCAACTACGATATGTCGATATTGCAGAGCAGTAGATCATGTCATTGAGCAATGCCCATAGTTGATAGCCAATATACAAGAAAGAAATGGCACTCCTACTCAGAATATTCAGATGATTGCTGTAGAGAAACGACCTGTCCCAGCCATTAATGTTGTTACAAGGAGTGGAACTACGACGCAAGTACAGAATAAGGAGAAACAACCTGACGAGGCTTGGGTTCATAAGACCCCATAGAAAGTTCCAACCTTCGATGTGGGAAGAGAGAAAGAAACATTTATGGAAGCCAAAAAAGACTTTGTTGATCCGAGCACATCAGTAGCACCTATGCAACAGCATCAACAGCAGTTACAGTCTCAAGAAGCTTCGACGAATAAAGTAAGTACACTGTCATCATTTTTACAGAGTTGTATGAAGCTCTTAAGGAATCAGAATGCTTTAAATGAGTTACAGAAAGTTATTTCTTCTTGCGAACCTCAGCGAAGCTCTGGTAGAGAAAAAAATATTAATAGAGTTAGAAGAACTGGAAGAGAAATGAGATTGCATGCTCGTATAGGAGAGTATGACATGACTGATATCATTTTAGACCTGGGATCAGAAGTAAATGTCTTAACTAGGAAGACATGGGAACAAATGGGAAAACCTACCCTTGATTGGTCCCCTATACAGTTGAGATTAGCCAATCAGCAGAATATTGTGCCCCTAGGAATATTTCCTAGTGTCCCAGTAGACATTGATGGAGTCAGTACCTTAGCAGATTTTTAAGTCATTGAAATAATTGATGATAGAAACCCCTATCCAGCCTTGCTAGGAATTGAATGGGCAATAGATAATTCTGTAGTAATCAACCTTAAGAACAGGAAGATGACTTTTGAATGAAAAGGCTTGAGAGTCATAGTACCCTTGGACCCTTCTCAAGGAGAAAGGTACACAGAGCCAGTCAGAGATGAAGATCAGGATGTTTTGGATCATATCTACAACATCACAGCTAAAGAAGAAGATTATGTTAACCCTACGATTGAAGGTATACTGGATTGGAAGTGTGACAGTTCTTGCATGACTGATTCAGATGAAGGCTTAGAGAATTGGTAAAATAGACTGTATGAGCTACATGGACATAGATGTGCAAGAATTACCAAGTCCCTCAGATGGCTCGGCTCACAGACAAGAGTCTTACCTATTTTTGATGGCTTGACCAACCCTGAAGAGTTTATTTTGCAATTCTCAGAGTAGGTACCAGACTCACAGAAAATAGAGACTCTAGATTCAGTATTTAGAGCCACAGCTGTCAGATGGTGGAATGGTCATAAAAAGTATATCCCTAGTTAGGGAGCTTGTCAAAAGTTCCTTCTCTTGATATTCATGGGTCAACCTTAGGAGGTGAGAAGCAGATTTAATGGTAAGACTAGCCCTCAGGAACATTTGGAGCAGTGCTACGAAGCATGGAAGCATGTACCTTGTGAAGAATGGGTACATAGGTTTATACACACTCTGGAACCTGTAGCAAAGAACTGGTATGCAGAGGTGGAGCTTCTCCATGGCATTGTATGTTGGGATAGTCTTGTTGATAGTTTTGTGCTCACATTTTCTATTAATGAGGTTTGCCCTGCTTTGGACGCAGCTATTAGGTTGATCCATACTAAGGTGTTTGATGATAAAGAAATAGCAGAATACCAACCTGATTGGAAGGAACAAGAAGCTAATGCAGTAGAATGTTATAACCTCGCAATTGATGAGGATGATGACCTGCGCAACATTAACATTCCTGAGTAAGAAGGACACTACGAAGTACATGGACCAGTAGTCGAAGCACCTAAAGTGACTCAGCCCTTGAAGACAAGGAAAGTAAACATTGGATCAGAAGAAATGCCTAAGTATGCTACCATTGGAGATTATTGGGATGAAGAAATGGTGAGCAAAGTGACCCAACTTCTCCATGAGTATCAGAAATTATTTCCAACAAAGCTCTTAGAAATGAAAGGTATCCTTGGTGATATAGGAGTGATAAAAATCCCTTTGAAACCTGATGTGAAGCCTGTAAAACAATTCCCTTATAGGCTGAACCCCAAGTATAAAGAAAAAGTCAGGATGGAGTTAGATAAGATGCTCGCTGCAGGAATCATTGAACCTATTGAAGAGTCTGAATGGGTCAGCCCTATGGTGGTACAAGAAAAGAAGACCAAGGGAGAAATCATAATCTATGTTGATTTGAGGAAGCTGAATGATGCCTATTTACATGATCCTTTTCCTACTCCCTTTACAGATGAAGTTTTAGACAATGTCGGAGGTCAAGAAGTGTATTCCTTCACTGATGGATTTTTAGGTTACCATCAGATCAGAATTGCTCCAGAGGATCAACATAAAACAACCTTTGCTACAGAAATGGGATCTTTCCAGTATACAGTTATGCCCTTTGGATTGAAGAATGCACCTGCTATGTTTTCCAGAGTAGTCATATATGCATTTAAGGAATTTATACATAAATTCTTGGAAGTTTACTTTGATGATTGGACTATCTTTGGGTTACTAAAAGATCATATAGCTAGTTTAAGACTTATGCTGGACAAGTGTAGACAACATCATATTTCATTGAACCTGAAGAAGTGTATCTTTTGTGCACCTTTTGGAATTATGCTAGGTCAGATTATGTGCAAACAAGGATTGATGGTGGATCCTGCGAAGATAGCCATTATTGTGAACTTGCCACCTCTGAAGTTTGTTAAACAACTTCGCACTACACTGGGTCATACTGGATATTACAGGAAATTCATCAAAGGATATGCTCAGATTACAGCCCCTATGGAAAAGCAATTGAAGAAAGATATTAAGTTTGAATGGACACCTGAGTGTCAGGAAAGCTTGGGTATTTTGAAAGAAAAGATGGTAACTGCCCCTATTTTAGTATTCCCTAACTGGAACAAGGAGTTTCATGTACATGTCGATGCATCCTCCATTGCTTTGGGTATAGTATTGGCTCAGTCAAGTGAAGGTAATGTTGATCACCCTATTGCTTTTGCAAGCAGAAAATTGTCCACAGCAGAAAAGAATTATACTATGACAGAATGAGAAGGTCTAGCTATGGTTTATGCCCTACAGAAATTTCAACATTATCTATTAGGATCTCATTTTAATATGTTCACTGACCATTCTGCTTTGAAGTATTTGGTTAACAAGCCTGTGTTAGGTGGAAGGATATGCATACGGCTGATTCTATTCCAGGAATATGACTTTGAGATCATAGTTAAGCTTGGAAGACTTAACCTAGGGCCTGACCACTTGTCGAGGCTCGAGTTAGGAGAAGAGCCCACTAGTTTGGATGAAGATCTTCCTAATGCCCAGTTGTTTTCCATTTAGATGGTTGATGACTATTTTCAGGATATTGTTCAGTACTTGTCTACAGGTTTTGCACCTGCTGAGATGACAACACAACAGAAGAAGCAGCTGGTAGTTAGAGCAGCCGAATTTACTTTGATAGCAGGCTAACTATATAAGATGGGACCAGATGAAATATTGCGCAGATGTGTCCTAGAGCATGAAAAGCCATTGATTTTGGCTAAAGCACATTCTGGAGCAGTAGGAGGTCATTATGCAAGAAAAGATACAGCTCAGAAGATTTTGACAGCTGGATTGTGGTGGCCTATGATTCATAAGGATGCAAGAGAGTATTTCCACAGCTGCGATATCTATCAGAGGATAGGCAAACCGTCCAGAAGGGATGAGATGCCTCTGGTTCCACAAGTAACTTTAAAAGCATTTGACAAGTGGGCTATTGATTTTGTTGGACCTATCAATCCCCCTGCAAAGAAATCTGGAGCAAGATACATTATTACAGCAATTGACTACCTTAATCGTTGGGCCGAAGCTCAACCAGTCAAGAACTGTAGTGCTGCTACAGCTGGAAAGTTCATCTTCGATAATATCTTGTCAAGATTTGGGTGCCCTAGAATTCTTATGAGTGATCAAGGAGCACATTTCCTAAATAAGACTATTGAAGCATTGACTGAAGAATTTCAAGTATATCATTAGAAGAGTATTGCCTACCATCCTCAAGCAAATGGAACTGTCGAGGCCTTTAACAAGATCCTTGAGCATGCTCTGACGAAGGTTTGCAATGTTAACAGAAATGATTGGGATCTTAGAATTCCAGCAGTATTATGGGCTTATAGAACCACTTGCAAGAAGTTGACAGGACATACACCCTTTAGGCTGGTCTATGGACAAGAAGCAGTTATGCCCATGGAGTACATTGTTCCTAGCCTCGGAATATCTACCTTCACAGAGATGGATGACCCAACTATATTGAAAGAAAGGTTGGCAAAGATACTAGAACTCGAAGAAGACAGATTCATTGCAGGTCTCCAGTAGCAAGTACAGAAAGCTAGAGCATGGCATGATAGACACATTAAGAAGAAGCAATTTTAGATTGGTGATCTTGTGCTCTTATATGACAGTAAATTCATGAAGTTCCCAGGTAAGTTCAAGACACATTGGAAAGGACCATACGTAGTTTAGGAAGTTATTGATGGTGGTGTAGTCCAGTTATCTAAATTGAATGGAGAAATTTTACCTTCCATGGTGAATGGAAGTAGATTAAAGAAGTACAGGGACAAGCCTGGACCCCCTAATCAGAAGTAACAGTAAGAAGGAGAGTCTAAGTACCAAGAACAGTTGAAATTGGGTACTAGACTATAATGAAGCTGTTCTCAAATTTACAAAGTGTTGAAGGTTGTTGAAGGTCGAAGTTCTGTTGGAGCTTGTGTCAGGATGGGTTGATGGTAAATATTGTGTCGAAGGTCTTTATTTTGGTGAAGCTAAAGTTAGTGGTTGTGCCAAAGAAGAAAGGTGTGTCACAGCTTAAAATGTGACCGTTGGGAAAAATTATATTTGGCAGCGCCGGCACGTGAGCTGCCTTAACTTCCTGTAATGATGAGATTTTGGGAAATCTAGTGCCGTGTGGACAAGATCTACCACCGTTCGATCAGATTTGGTATCGTTGATGCATAATGATGACAGATTTGATCATTGGATTCTTTAAGAAGACACCCAGCTCTGCGCATTTTGCATTTGTCTGGAGTTTTACAGTTCAGTCCATGATAGGTGATCGCGAAGTCCAGGAAGTGTTGAGAGGACTCAAACAGAGAGGTTTGCAGAACCTTATGAGCAATCCACCTGCATATTCACCCTGCGAAGAGACTCCCCCAGTGCCCAAGTATCCAATGTAGACACGATCAACCAGAAATAAATTTAAGGCAGAAGTTCGCTCTAAACGGAACGAAGAGAAAGACGAAGCCGAAAGATATTTTGAGAAGGAAGATAGCAAAATGAGCGATGGTCATAGGGAACACATGCAATATGATAAGAATGAATGGATAGAGCAAGCCATGGCCGTGGTAGAAGTAGCAGAAGGAATGATGATGATGATAGGCATATAAGGGAAAATGAAGGTAGGAGGATTAAAGATGATGCTTACAGAGATGCAGACGGATACAGAATTTGACATAGTGCAAAAGGAGTTAGTAGAGAAATAGCAAGCAGCTGATGATACAAGAAGTTCACTATATTTGCCAACAAGATTCTCCCAGCAGACAAGCAGCAGAGTGTCCTGGGATGGGACATTGGTGAGTCTTAGGGGCCTATTGGGGTGCGCGCCTTAACGGTCTTTAATTTTGGTAACTCCGTGGTTTTTGTGGAAGCTTGTAAGTGGAGTTGCGATGAAAAATAGTCTTAGGGGTGTCCGGGTTGAGTCAAAGTCCCTCTTTTTGTAAATGTCCCATGATTTGCGGGTTCCCATGGCTTAAGTCCATGGTAATGTAATAGTGCACTTGTATAAATAAGGCACTCATGTAAAGGAGTCAAGTAAGGTTATAGTAGGTTCTATGATGATGATGAATTGAGGTGAAGGCCTATTTTGGTTTAAGGTTAATTCCCAGCTGTGTGCGTGGACGACCTCTGCAGCTGAGTCCACAGAGGGTTTTTGTAAGAAAGATTCTGCAGCTGAGTGCACAGACCTGCAGCTAAGTGCGCAATTTTGGGTGATTAAGAGGATCTGCAGCTGAGTGCATAGATCAGAACTGTGATTTTGTAAAGAGTTGAATATAAACACAGTTCTGTGGATGTAGCCCCTACACTGGGGGTGAACCATGTTATATCTTGTGTTGTGGTGGTTGTTTTGTGTTTTTTATGTTATGTTTTATGCTTTTGATAAGTAGGTGAATGCTAAAGTAAGATAACTGATAAATATTAACTTCGCTGTGAATTCCCAGTTAAGGGTTAAGCAAGACACGTCTTTTATCTAAATTGTGAAGTTATTTAAGTGAATGTTGAAGCTCTATTTTGTATAACTTATTGTTGTTAAGGATAAAGGTACAGTAATATCCCTCTTTTGCTTGTAGAAACCTGATTCTGTGGCACCCCATAGCTGTTTCGGGTGAGACTGCAACCTGTTCGTAGGTTGTTGCCGAAAGGGCCAACACTGTGGGTCTTTTTGTTGGTGCGAAGATAATAGTATAAAACCCGGGTCTTCCCTAAGCCCAACAATTTTGAAGAAAATGCAAAAAATCATCGAAAGGATTTCTTATTCTAGTACTATATTTTTTCATATGATGATATGAAGATCAATATTGTGATGGATTTCCAACAAGAAGATGAAGATCAAAATACTCTCATGATAGGAGGTAGTGAGATCCCACCCACAAAACAATAAAAGATAAGTATTTGGATTTATTGCTCTTATATATTAGATCTGTTTGTTTTGAACATATATGTAGATCTATATTCCTAGAGTTAGGAATTTTGTTGGGCATGTGATATATCTCTTTTATTGGAACATTAGGCTCACGTAGTATTTTTTATGATTGTTTCATAGTTGTAATACTACACAATATTTACATATACATGTTTTGTTGAAACATTGTCTAAGATACCTACATAATTGTGTTAATTATTTCCATTTCATTATGAATTAATTAAAGTTTATTATGCAATGTTGTTAACCATCTGACAGGATTTCACTTGTAGGGAAAAGGCCATATGCTATGACCTACAAGAGAAGAATGATGAGACTTGTTCTGAAGAATAAGTGATGAAAATATAGCTCGAGTTGATTTCCAATGAGAGAGAGAGAGAGAAGATTGATTAGAAGAGGGAATCTTCTAGGAGCATGAATCTCAACCCAAGATTTAAATCAGGAAGAAGGATGACTTCTAGACAAAGTACTAGTTAAATGGAAGTCATGATCATTCAATAGTAATAGCAGATAGACGAGGACCTAATACATATAGCTATATTTGGATACATGGACCCACAAGCCCAAAAAATCTCATGTATATATTGGTAATTTGGATTAGAAGGATTCGAAAGATGTTGGTCTCTCTACTATAGATGTTCATTTATTCGATTATTGTGGAAAGAATTTGTAGATTTACTCGATTTATTTCTGAGAAGATATAGGAGTTATCCCTTGAGATCAGGATATTGGAATATTTCATCACTTATCGATGGTATGGCAGAAACCTAATGAGGTATTCCTAGGTTAAGGGAAGAACACGGTTGAGATTTAGAGAAGATATAGCATGATGATTATTGGCATCAAAGTGATAGGATGATGGACTATCCCATGGGTAGCTCCAAAGAGAGAGTAGGATGCTCAACTATAGAGGGAGTAGGATGCTCAGATGCAGAGGCAGGACACTCTATCACAAAGGGAGATATCCTAAACACCCTGAGATAGGGTGGGGAGACAAGCCTCTTAATAATATCCCATATGGGTTCATGAATTCAGTCATATGGTTTGTTGTTATTCCATTTTTTGCATTTTATGTCTTGAATAGGGAAGGATAGAAATTGTCTGCCCCAATATATTTTATTTCGATGTTAGCTGATATGTGTGCAGGTCTATAGGTTCTCAGAAGATTCTATGAGATCACATTAGTACATGTATGATACATGATGGGATCATACTTTGCTCGTTGACTGATGGGGTTGGGAGACTGTCCATTTATGAGTCATGTTGATGCATCGAACATGTGTTCCCCTAGTATTATCCATGTAACTTGGCTAGGGGTGAATGGATCAGAGTAGGGAAATACCCTATTCTAGACATCCTATGATGGGGTAGGAATATTAGCCCTTAGTTGCACACATTATCCTCCTAGAGGTTGAGGATCAGGAATTCCTTCAGTATTGGCCTTGTGATTTGGCTAGAACTGAATGACCTAGTGTGGGGAGGTTCCTTCTCCCAGTCATCCTAATATGGGATGGGGATATTTTCCCCTAGTTTCTCACTCATAAAATAATGACTCAGAATGAGACAATTTCTTATCCCATCCATCATGTGAAGGGATGGGGAGATTGGTCCCATGATTATACTCCTCGCTAAGAGTGAAGTTTGAGTTATATGTCGACTCCTGGTCCTATGTGGACTATGGTTCTATGTGAACCTATATGAGTTCTGTGTGGAATCCTAAGTTCTGTGTGAACACCTTGTTCCATGTGGAGCCTGGTTCTATGTGGAACAATAGTAGTTCTGTGTGGACTCTTGATTTCTATGTAAACACCTTCTCCCATGTGGAATGTGGTTTTGTGTGGACTCCTGAGTTCTGTGTGAACACCTTTTCCTTTCTGTACTGTGAGTCTATTTGTACCAATATGAGTTACATGTGGACTCCTAAGTTCTATGTGAACACCTTGTCCTGTGTGGACTATGGTTATGTGTAGACCAATATGATTTATGTGTATACTCTCTTATTCTGTGTGAACTCCTTACTTTGTGTGAACTGTGGTTTTGTTGAAGTCTTTAGGTTGGTTCCCAACAACCCTTGTGGCTAGGAATGACTCATCACTAGGTTGGTGCACATAAACCCTTGTGGTTTGGAGATTTATGGGTTGTATCACATGTGGTTATCATGAGGTTGTATCCCATTATGTGATGATGAATCACTAATTTTTGTAGCCCTAGTGATCTCTTTGGTTGTGCTAAGGCACGTTGACCACATGCATGTTCCCCAACAAAGTGGGTTAGGTTGAGGAATGTTGAGTTGGTGCATGTTCCCCGACAAACTAGGTTGATCTGACACACAAGTGAATTCTTGATGGACTAGGAAAAGTTGTCGAGATAGTGCATGTTCTCTAATGGAAAGGATTGACCTGACACACAAAGATTTATTTGTTGACACTTCTCGATGGACTGAGTTTGTGTTGGAAGACCTTACTTATGATATATATAGGTTCGAGAAAAATGTGATGTACTGATGATAGATAGATGTGTTCCATTAGTAGTTGCATAAGGCATCCTCATATAGGCCGACCCAAGAAATATAATAATAAAATGTAATTTTATTGCTATGCAAGACAAGTCAGACCCATTTAAAATTCACCAAAAAAATAGTATAAATAGGAGGGGTGCCTCTTGATTTGAACACACCACTAAACAAAGTCCATTCTAGCAGCTAGGAGGTTCACTCAAGATAGTAGAATATTGATTTTTGAGGTTTCCTAGCATTGAAGAAGATTTCTCTTAATTTCTTGGGGTTTATGCTAGTACAATCTATATGTGTATCGCTCTCTATTAGAAGGTGTGAGCTTAGAGACAATATTGTTGCATTGTTTCTTGTTGGGAGGTGATAGATTATCACTGTGGTTAAACGATCCCCACTTTCATTTTGTTTTTGTGCTTTGTCATTCTTTTAGTGATCCTAGTTATACTGTTATCTCTATAGAATTTAACGTTTGGGACCTCTACCTTGATGGAATTAAAACACACTCTATGATTTTGACTTGTATCTTGAGGATGAGTTTATGCACTCCCCATGTGAACCTCCTCTACAAGTAATTATCTTTTTGTTACTTCTAGTTCCCCCTCATTTAGAGCGTTCTTTTTTTCTAAATAAATTTCCTCAACCCTCTAAACCTAATGATAAACTTTATTAATAAAATGAAAATTAACCTTACATATTTAATCTTGAATTGAATATATTATCCCATGTACAAAGATGAAAATAACTTCTTAAATTTTCATACTTTCCCCAATAGTATGGACAGCATATAAATATCCTCCTTGTAATCTTTCACGATCATTTCTTTCTATCTCATGTTTTGCAATTTTCTCAGTACTAAGGTTCAAAGAGAAATTTGCATCCAAAAATTTGGCCTCAAATGTAGCCACCATCCTCTCCCAATCTATGATATTTTCCTTACTATAATCTATACCACCATAATGATGCATAGACCTTGAGATATACATATAAAAAATTTGCTTATATGGTATCCAATTCCTTAGAAAGTGAATAATTTCTCTATTTCACTAGTCTAGTCATCAAGCTCCTTTGGATTCCAAATTCTTGAATATGTAGGAATATGAATTATGGGTATATTCCCTATACTCTTAATCACTTTTATAAACTTATCTTATGGATTTTTGGCTTCTTCTTCCACACTATTTCTCTCAATGCTTTCATCATATATGCAAATTCTCATTCCCCTTCTCTGGGAGGATTCTATGGCATCCAATCTAACAAATAACACTTGTAAAAAGTTTACAATATCATTACTTTCATATTGATTTTGGTTTTTGTGTGGTATCATTCTTTGGACTTTTCCTATAGGAAACCATCCTTGGCGTGCCATATTATCATCCACAATACATATTTTGCAACTTACTTTTGTAGATTTCTACAGCCTCAACTAGACAATCCAGAGATGCCACAAGAACATGAACTTCAAAGATTTTGTTAGAAACTAAACTCAATAAAACTTAACAACCACACAAGAATCAACCTACTATCATGCAACTTAATAGAAGGATGAAGGGAATCCTAGAGAATGACACACATGAAAGCAATAAAAAATGGGTTTATTACATCCCAAAACACATAGTATATGATGTTTAATAGTGAAAAAAAATCATTCCAATTAAGTAAACAACCATAAATTAACCAATGGAAGACTATTCACACAACAAATAAATAATTCAATGCATAGTTTCAACAATAGACCAATTAAAATTAGTTTAGGAAATTGTCTTACTAAAACTAGAATAATTCATTATAAAAGATAAACATAGGTAATACGGTCCATGGAATCATGCAATAGAACATAACCTCAATACATAATAATGCAAACTTGAATCCTTACTCTAAATCAAATCCTTGAAAGAAATATAAGTCTCTACAACTTTTTATTGATCCTCCAAACCATATTTTCCATAATTCTTAGACACCCCCCTCCTGACCCTTATAATGGATTTAGATGACCTTTTATGGACTTGTAAATGACTCAAATTTAAGATCTAGTTGACAATGTCCACTAGTTTTACATCATCACTTGATTACCATAATTAACGATGTCAATTTGTTCGACATCATAACTACTCTAACTAACAATATTGTGAGTTTTTCATTGGTTCTATTCCCTTTGTTAAAGTTTAGGAACTACTACTAGGATTCAAAAAATTGCAATAAAAATATTTTGCAGTGATGCACGATGGACCTTTTACCAGGGATTCCCCTATGTCATGATAAACACAAAGAAAGGAAATATTGGGCCTCAATCTATCTTAATATTAGGTGTGAATGATGTTTATTTTATTTAAGTGCAAGTTATTATTACCACATCACAAGGTCGGTGACAAAATTAATTCCCTTAACAGGTCATACCACTTTTTATCTCAGGAAGCCTGGAAGGCCCAAGGGCACATCTAATTTAGATATCCCTAGTCACTTGACTCTCAATGTCTATTAAGGTAAACATGTAAGGAGAAACACTATAAGCATCAATTTTATTAGTTATTGGGATTACAATTCCCTATATGCATGCATGGTCAAGCCAAATCATGCAAAGATTTATGAAATGGTTGTTCAAACTAAATGCTTCTTGAGAATTACATGTAGAACCCTCATTATAAAGGTTTATATGATTTTATTTAGGTCTGATTTTAAGAGGAAATTGTCTGAATGAATTCTTCTTTAACATCCAACACAAGTATTGGAGCAATGCTTGTGTTGATCATGGAATCTTTATGCTGATAAGAATTGGGATAACATTATTGTTTTTAGTTGGACCAAACTTGTATTGGCCTCTACTTCACTCTCTTCATGTGCAATACTCTAAATTTCAAATTACGTGGAATTGTGATCCAAATGGATATAAGTGGCCACCCACCTATTCCATTGGCTCAAAATTGTTTTCCATTTTGTCAATTTTCTTGTAATTTTCTACGGATTTTTAGGTACCAAAATTTAAGGGTTATTTTAAGGCCCTAAACGATGTTTTTTTGTTGTTCATGGGGGAAAATGTCTTCCAATGGAAATGATTTTCGCTCAATTGAAAGAGCTAAATATCATATATACCTTTCAAATATGCTATTGAGTTCCTAAAACGAATATCATATGCAAAATTTATGGCCCTGGGAAGTTGATTGTTCAACTAACCACCTTGGGGACACAAACTTTATGATGATTCATCTCTGAGGGTTAGGTTTAGGTTTTCTTACTCTCTAAGTATTTATGATAAAAGGCCCTTTTCCCTCTTGTTGTATTCATATTGTCATGAGTGAGCGTAGCCTCCACATCTCTTCTCTAAGATACAACTACCACCATTATAGCTACTTTTGTTTTACAATTTGTCATGTTTCACTCATTTAATAGAATATGAGTTTATTGTATCACTGTATTTATTGCCATATATCTATGTATGCGAATTTATATATTCTCTTTCATTTCATTCTCACATAAATATGGATCAAATTGTGAAGAAATCTATGCTCATGGTCATTGTCCTAAAACAACCACCAACAATGTACACTACCTAGGCTAGCATGATAATACATGACTTGCATTTTTATGTTAGAAAAATTTACAAACTCAACATTAAGGTGGAACTATGGCGTGATTGAGATCCTTAGGAATGACCACTACAAGATAAGGTCATATTTTCAACCTTATTTTTGTATGTAACTCTTTGATACCCAGTTACCTACAAAATTTTAGGGCATTGACAATGCAATTGAAATCCCTAACGATGACCACTATAACACAAAGTAGATCTCAGAGTATTTATTTTCATTGTGTGTTATATTTGTTTTGTGCACTATTTCCTAGTTGTGGACTGCTTTAGGTCGTTGTAGAAGCATCCTCATTTTGAGTTTTATACAATTTGTGGTTGTCTTAAATTAGGGTTTGTAGTAAATAATGTTGGAATTATGGGAAAAGTGATAACACTTATCATTCCAAGATAGAGCATAATAATGTTCAACATCATTTGTTACAGACATGGATATGCAAAATAAAGTAATGTTGGAAAATGTTGATACCTTGAATAATTTTACAAATTCATTGACAAAGTCTAATGATATTGAAAAGTTCTCATGTTGTATAAAATCAATGGGCATTGTACCCTTTGTAGTTTGTTTCGTGAATGCTTCCACTTTTGACGCCATGTTTCAAATAATAAAATAAGTGGAAGAGTATTAAACATGTATTGAATCTTTATAGGCTCCCAAAGTAAGGGGGATTTGGGGGGTTGATTATTTCCCCTAACTCAAGGTGTGCAAGGCCAACATGTCTGAAATAATTTTGTTGGGTTTGTTTTTGGTCTATTTTGAGTTGTTTTCAACCAATGGTTTTGTGGCCCATAGTAAACTAATTACAATCAAGGAATTGGGCTTGTGACCTAATCTAGGTTAATGGATTAAGGTTTTGGATGCTATATTATTGTAATGTTGTAGCTAGGTTATTCACACTAGCTGATGCAAAAAAGAAGCTGCTAAGATTCGAGAGAATCTTAGTAATAGTTCTAAAATTGGTATGCAAGTGTAATGGTAAATGAAAGTAAATAATCGTAAAACATATTAATCTATGTGACACAAATATACTGAAAACAATAACTAAACTCGTATTTTTTCTATTCTTTCACATACAAGAGGAGTAGGGAAATAATTTTTTTTATTTTATTGCATAAAAATAAAATATACAAATGGTGTTGGTTTAACTCAATGAATGTGAGGATGGGACCCCTATAGATGGTTGAAGCAGCGAGTCCTTAATCTCCAAGCTACTTCTGTTAAATTATGTGAATATTAGGATTATTATCCGGCATGAGTTCAAATGAGAAGAGAATGTTGCAGAAGAGAGAGAAGAATTTAGCATAAACTATTCAATTAATCATGACAAAATTGCACACACATGGAGACAAAATTGTAATAATATGATTATATTCATGAATCAATAAATAATATGAAATAAACTGGTTGTACATATAGAATAATTTCAATGATAAAGATAGGATTCAAATCTACCAACTCAGACCGACTCATGTGCTAACTCAATGTGAAAAAAATCATCACTGGATCTCACTAGTTTAACTCCACACAACCAATTCAATTCACAATCAGTTAATTGATGAGGTAGGTGAACAAACGGCACCACACTCCCTTGAATCATGCAAATTGGCACTAGGGTGAATGGAGGTGAACTAACTAGTGACAATCAGAGCATAACTGAACATGACTGACTAACTACCACAAACAATTGAAGGTGAATTCTGGTGGCACTCATCGAGGGTTCCTAAAATGTAGGGATTGGCACCAATGGAACCAAAAATCATGTTGGCACAAAAAATCAAAAGTGTAGATGACTCTTGGGCATGTCCCCCCTTTCTCTATTAAAGTGATAATGACCTTCTAAGCTAGGAAAAATGAACAAATAGACTATGTGGGTAAAGGAAGGATTATTAATCCCAACACCCCCCTTTAATACTGAGTTTGGAAATCCTGGGCCCTGGAAACTAACACCAAAGGTCACCCATACAATATAAACGAAAAAATAATAATAACTACTTAATACAACTGAGGAAATGGGGAAAATATCATAGGAACACCCCCCCCCCCTCCCCCACAACAAAAAGTAGGTAAATAAGAAAACAAGATTCCATACTTAAGATAAAATATTTCTTTGTGAGCAAAAACTTGTGAAAAATTGTTGCAATATGCACCTCTATGGATTAGTAATGCAGAATGCTAGTTCTTGTGCGCACTAGTATCCTAGGACTGTACATGTGAACTTTTCCATCTTCTTCCAATCCAATGATCGATAGGAGAAGGAATGTTTCCTTTGTCTCTTCTTTCTGGAGGGAGAGTGATATGATCTAGTTTGTTCTATTGTGAGAAGGGTTGTTGATCAGTCCTTACCATCATGCAACATCTCACTAGGAGCTTGTTGGACCTCTTTGAAGGAATTGAACTTGATTGACATAGCGCAAGGTTCTATTTCTGAAACTGGGATCTTATTCTCCTAATGTCAAATGAATCTCCAGTCATGTTCCCACCTGCCTCAATAACCTTTTGTGCCCATTTAGGCCTAGGATTGGGAGTAGGGACTGGATTTGTATTTGGATCATTGTGAACTTTAGCTTCAATTTCATAAATTGATTCAACTAGGTCCTCTGCTTCAGATTCTGAATTTGAAACACTAATGGGAACATTATCATATGTAAAAGGAGTAGATAGAATGGTTTTACCTCCCCTTCCAAATGGCACTTGAGGCTTTCTTGGATTTGAGTATGGAATAAAGTGTGAGAATTGATATGCCTTAGAGCCATGGTTTGCAACACCTTTCGCTATAATATTCCCAGTTGATATATCTGAGATCTCCACTGAGTCAAGACCAAATACCACTTGCTTTGGTCGTGGGATAGTATGTGTCATATGGTATACATATCACAAATTTTCAGCTAAAGAGGGAACATAGAGTACATCTTTGAACATTGCATGTTTTAACTCGATAGAAACATTTCCTTCAGCTCGAATTTGGGTGTCATCACCAATGTGAATACTTGGACCATCAATAGGTTGTAATGAAGAGAATGGTTCTTTGGATGCAACCATATGGTTGGAATCTCATGAATCAATGAGAAAGGAATGTGATTTTGAACAAATAGCCTTCAGTGCATGGCATCTCTCATCATGATCTTCAGTATTTTCTCTAGAGTCAGTCTTCCTTATGCCTTCGGGGAGGGAAATACTGTGCTTGTCAAGGAGTTTTTCCATCTGATCAAAGGTCTTATTCATACAATAATTCTCTGTATGGCTTCCTTATTCTAATTCTCTGCAATTCTCTGTGAGGTTAATTGTGTGCCTAGATCCTTATCTTGTTTATGAAATTCCTTATGCCATCAAGGATTTAGAATTTCTACAAATTCTCCACTTCACAGCTGTTTTGATGAACAAATATTCAAAAATTCTTTGAATGTACCTACAAAAACATGCAAAACACTTCAATTCACATTAATTTAGCTCAAACACCCTTCACTTCGAAATGTGCACTTTTTATGAGTCCATAACACCTAGATAGATTTCTCTGGATGAATCCAGAGGGTGCAATACAATTAATCCATGAATTATGTGGAAACTCAACTACTTCTGGTGCAAGCATGGAAGTTTGTGAGGTTTGAGGCAGGCAAGGATATCTTCTCTGATACCATGTTAAATTTTGTGAAGCATAGGATCATCAACTTGCATGAATTCAAATGAGAAGAGAATGTTGTAGAAGAGAGAAGAATTTAGCATGGATTGTTCAATTAATCATGACAAAATTATACACACATGGAGACAAAATTGGAATAATATGAGTATATTCATGAATATGTAAATAACATGGAATACATTGGTTGTACATATAGGATAATTCAAATTCTAAATATAGGATTCAAATCTACCAACTCATAATGACTGATGTTTTAACTCAGTTTGTAAAAAATCATCACTGGAGCTCACTAGTTTAACTCCAGACAACCAATTCAATTCACAATTAGTTAACTGATGGGGTAGGTTAAGAAAAGGAGCCACACTCATGCAAACTGGTGCTATGGTGACTGGTAGTTAACTAACTAGTGGCAATCAAAGCATAACTGAACATGACTGACTACCTACCACAGACAACTGAAGGTGACTGATAGTGGCACTTAGAGAGAGTTCCTAAAATGTAGGGATTTGCACCAATGGCACTAAAAATCTTGTTGGAACAAAAACTAAAAAGTGTATATGAATCCTGGGCATGTCCCCCCTTACTCTAGTAAAGTGATAATGACCTCCTAAGCTATAAAAAATGAACAAATAGACTATGTGGGTAAAGGGAGAATTATTAATCCCAACAACTTCAGTTTGTTCTCTGCAATGATGGTCACAAATGGTAGCCAAAACTCAAAGGTGGGTGAAACAAGACTTGAACTGGGGATTCAACGGTTTCTGGTGGAATTTTGGCATAAGTGACAGTAAGGTAACGAATAAAAATGAACATGGAAAAATGGGATCCTTCACCATGTATTTTTAAGAATATTTTTCCTATGTTTTTCACCCATGGTTTTAGGATGACCTTGGTATTGAATTATGTTTTTGGGTGGCTTTTAGGGATTTCCCTCTTTTTTCCCTTTTTTGAATATCCCCCCCCTTTATTCTCTTTTCATATTTTTGGCGGATTTATCCATAACTTGGGGAATTTTCTTCTTTTTGGAGGGAATTAAGCCACATTTTCCTATTTTGGAGAGGGAAATAATAATTTTGAGTCAATTATGGGTTTTGACCTTAGGGTTTGTGAATTAGTGAAGGTTTTTATGGGGGGGAATAAGGAATGCATTCATGTATCTAGGGAATGAGCATGAGAGATAGTTTTTTAGTGTTAACATACTTCCTCCTGATGTGTGAGGGCAGGATCTCACTGTATGTCCAATAGACACCATATGTTCTTACTCTTCTAGGATAATGACTATGATGGTATTATGGAGAAAACAAGATTCCATACTTAAGATAAAATATTTCTTTGTGAGCAAAAACTTGTGAAAAATTGTTGCAACATGCACCTCTGTGGATCAGTAATGCAGAATGCTTGTTCTTGTGTGCACTAGTATCCTAGGACTGTACATGTGAACTTTTCCATCTTCTTCCAATTCGATGATCGATAGGAGGGAGAGTGATATGATCTAGTTTGTTATATTGTGAGAAGAGTTGTTGATCAGTCCTTACCATCATGCAACATCTCACTAGGAGCTTGTTGGACCTCTTTGAAGGAATTGAACTTGATTGACATAGCGCAAGGTTCTATTTATGAAACTAGGATCTTATTCTCCTAATGTCAAATGAATCTCCAGCCATGTTCCCAGCTTCCTCAATAAACGTTTGTGCCCATTTAGGCCTAGGATTGGGAGTAGGGACTGGATTTGTATTTGGATCATTGTGAACTTTAGCTTCAATTTCATAAATTGATTCAACTAGGTCCTCTGCTTTAGATTCTGAATCTAAAACACTAATGGGAACATTATCATATGTAAAAGGAGTAGATAGAATGGTTTTACCTCCCCTTCCAAATGGAACTTGAGGCTTTCCTGGATTTGAGTATGGAATAAAGTGTGAGAATTGATATGCCTTAGAGCCATGGTTTGCAACACCCTTCCCTATAATATTCCCAATTGATATATCTAAGATCTCCACTGAGTGAAGACCAAATACCACTTGCTTTGGTAGTGGGCTAGTATGTGTCATATGGTATACATATAACAAATTTTCAGCTAAAGAGGGAGCATAGAGTACATCTTTGAACATTGCATGTTTTAACTCGATAGAAACATTTCCTTCAGCTCGAATTTGGGTGTCATCACCAATGTGAATACTTGGACCTCAATAGGTTGTAATGAAGAGAATGATTCTCTGGATGCAACTATATGGTTGGAATCTCCTGAATCAATGAGAAAGGAATGCGATTTTGAACAAATAGCCTTCAGTGCATGGCATCTCTCATCATGATCTTCAGTATTTTCTCTAGAGTCAGTCTTCCTTATGCCTTCGGGGAGGGAAATATTGTGCTTGTCAAGGAGTTTTTCCATCTGATCAATGGTCTTATTGATACAATAATTCTCTGTATGGCTTCCTTTATTACAATAAGAAAATTTTCCCTTCTGATGTTTGTACTTCCTAGAGACAAAGGATTCATCTAAAGGATTAAACTTGTCTTTTCATTCAAATTCATTGTTTCTTTTCTCTTTACTTGTATTCTTCCTTATTTCGTGTGCATTCCTTGTCTCACCAGCTAAGAGTGCTTGATTTGGAGAGGCTCTGAGAGATACCACCTGTTTCAACATGTCTTATTATTGGATTAGATACTTTTTGAAGGAATCAAGGGATGGAATTCTCCAATTAGGAGTAGTCAGTCTCCTAGAGTGAAAAGTAGAGACAAACATTGAGAATTCTACGCCAAGTTTGCTCAGTATGGAGAGAACCGATTTCTCATCCTTCTTCTCAATCCTGCATTGCTTGCATTGCATGAACAATGATTTTAATTTAGTGAATAAATGTTGAATACTTTCAAATTTACTAGGTTGTAGTGCTATTATCTCATTCTCTAGGATATGGCCCCTTAGCTCATCTTGTTTTCCAAACAAGTATTCGAGCGTATCCCATACTTATTTAAGAGTTCTGAGTCACTCAAGGTGGAACAACAACTCCTTGAATATGTGGATGCACATGAAGTCAAATGCTTCATCAAGCCTATTTAGATGCTTCGATTTTTCAATATATAGTTGGGGTTTGACCTCTCTTCCCATTGTCATCCTATATATACCTTTGTTGTACAAGGAAATATGCATGTATGCTCTCCATTCAAGGTAATTGAAAGGAGTGAGGATTCTAGGAGTCATAGTTGTTGAATTATGTTGTAATGTCATAAACCCACTCATAAAATAATTAACCATTATTTGATTAATTTCCTACCCACTAGCTTAGATAGTTGGCCTCCACTTGCATCTTAAAGTCAACACTTGCCATCTATACCCCAGAAATGATTTATTTCTGATTCTAGGTTGATCTTGACCACTTTATGTCCATCCAGAATTAGTAACATCCCTTTACAACAGAATCTTCTTTATTCTACTTTATCCTATTTTTCTGCGGATAAGGTAAATCTAGTTAACTAGGAAACTGGCAGCTTTTGTTGCCAACCCATCCTCCATTATTTTCTCTCCATATTCCAGGATTAGCAAATCTTTACTTCACTCATCATCACTCACACATGCTATTTCTAATTTGTGAGGTCCTTGATAGACTAGGAGAGTGCTTTAGCCAATTATGGGGTTTATCATAATTAGTAAGCATGGTTTATGAGCTAGCTTGAATTGTCTTCTAGCAACTCTATTTTCCTTTATAAGGATGTATTACCTATGTACTAATATCTATTATCATTTATTGATCATTCATTAATGTGTGTTCATTAATTATTCTTCTTCTCTCCTTATTCTAATTCTCTGCAATTCTCTGTGAGGTTAATTGTGTGCCTAGATCCTTATCTTGTTTATGAAATTCCTTATGCCATCAAGGATTTAGAATTTCTACAAATTCTCCACTTCACAGCTGTATTGATGAACAAATATTCAAAAATTCTTTGAATGTACCTACAAAAACATGCAAAACACTTCAATTCACATTAATTTAGCTCAAACACCCTTCACTTCGAAATGTGCACTTTTTATGAGTCCATAAAACCTAGATAAACTTCTCTGGATGAATCCAGAGGGTGCAATACAATTAATCCATGAATTATGTGGAAACTCAACTACTTCTGGTGCAAGCATGGAAGTTTGTGAGGTTTGAGGCAGGCAAGGATATCTTCTCTGATACCATGTTAAATTTTGTGAAGCATAAGATCATCAACCTGCATGAATTCAAATGAGAAGAGAATGTTGTAGAAGAGAGAGAAGAATTTAGCATGGATTGTTCAATTAATCATGACAAAATTATACACACATGGAGACAAAATTGCTATAATATGAGTATATTCATGAATATGTAAATAATATGGAATACACTAGTTGTACATATAGGATAATTCAAATTCTAAATATAAGATTCGAATCTACCAACTCATAATGACTGATGTTTTAACTCAGTTTGTAAAAAATCATCACTGGAGATCACTAGTTTAACTCCAGACAACCAATTCAATTCATAATCAGTTAAATAATGGGGTAGGTTAAAAAAAGGAGCCACACTCCATTTAATCATGCAAATTGATGCTAGGGTGACTGGTAATTAAATAACTAGTGGAAATCAAAGCATAACTGAACATGACTGACTACCTACCACAGACAACTGAAGGTGACTGATAGTGCACTTAGAGAGAGTTCCTAAAATGTAGGGATTGGAACCAATGGCACCAATGGCACTAAAAATCTTGTTGAAACCAAAACTAAAAAGTGTATATGAATCCTAGGCATGTCCCCCCTTACTCTAGTAAAGTGATAATGACCTCCTAAGCTAGAAAAAATGAACAAATAGACTATGTGGGTAAAGGGATAATTATTAACCCCAACAACTTTAGTTTTTTCTTTGCAATGATGGTCACAAAGGGTAGCCAAAACTCAAAGGTGGGTGAAACAAGACTTCAACTGGGGATTCAACGATTTCTGGTGGAATTTTGGCATAAATGACAGTAAGGTAACGAATAAAAATGAACATGGAAAAATGGGATCCTTCACCATGTATTTTTAAGAATATTTTCCCTATGTTTTTCACCCATGGTTTTAGGATGACCTTGGTATTCACTTATGGTTTTGCGTGGATTTTAGGGATTTCCCTCTTTTTTTCCTTTTTTGAATATCCCCCCCTTTTATTCTCTTTTCATATTTTTGGTGGATTTATCCATAACTTGGGGAATTTTCTTCTTTTTGGAGGGAATTAATCCACATTTTCCTAATTTGGAGAGGGAAATAATAATTTTGAGTCAATTATGGGTTTTGACCCTAGGGTTTGTGAATTATTGAAGGTTTTTATGGGGGGGAATAAGGAATGCATTAATTTATCTAGGGAATGAGCATGATAGATAATTTTGTAGTGTTAACATATTTCCTCCTGATGTGTGAGGGAAGGATCTCACTGTATGTCCAATAGACACCATAGGTTATTACTCTTCTAGGATAATGACTATGATGGTATTATGGAGAATAGAACTTGCATTGGAGGGTAGAACAAGCTCTTCATCAATTCTACAAGGGTTGAATTTACAAATAAAACACTCAAAATGGATGAGGTACATATAATCTCAAATATACATATGAATCAGGCATACCCATGCTTGTATCCATATCTCAAGATAGAGAAATAATAATGAGTCCCAAAGAGGACCTGATCAATACTTGGATAACTGTTGTGTACAACATCAGTGTCCAAGAATGACTCATATATAGAATGTAATCATGGTCCAACCATGGTTAATATGAAGAAATCAGACTAGAAACAATGGCATTCATCATGAATGCAATATCACAATAATTGATGCTCTACTAGAAAAAAAGGGCTCTAACAACTTTATGGACTCAAACAATTGATATTTTGAATCTTAGAGATAGAATGCACTATGTATGGAAATGGATACACTATGGAGCATGGAGGGAATCCAAACACTATTTCCAATGTAACTCAGATATCACTATGAAAATAATACTGGAAAGGTTCCAAAGAGACTCACCAATGTGCTAGAGTCAAAGGAAATTTGGGGTCTTCGATCAAATAATGAAGGGACCAATACCCTGTACAAATATCAAATATGTAATGATGTAGTTGATGTTTAGCATGTGAGAAACAACTATTGTAAGGATTAATGAGGACTCCTCTTAGGTGGTCCATAGGAACTCATCAATGATGGTGATGAGCCCAAGGTATAAGGACCTCTAGGTCTATCCTTTGGAATAGATGCATTGACTTTGACAGAGGGGGACCTGCAACTGCTAAGGAAATGATGCTTCCTTGACATGAGCATGAGGGATACAACCATATAGTGAATGGAACATGACACTATACTCAGAAACTGTAGGTGTATACAAGGGTGAAAAAAGTGATGGGACTCAAACCTCGTTTGTTTAGAGAATGATGGCAGGGCTAACCTGGAAGCATATGAAATTGATCTTGGGGGGAGGGGATCATAGATGGGGTAACTAAGAGGGTATAAATGTATGGGGTTTTATGGAAATAGGATAGACTCTAAGGGAAGAATACTTATCATGGGATAAAAGACTCCAAGGGTGAATCATCAAAGAATACTTTGAATAAAGATGATTGGGAATGATTCTAAAATAAGGGGTTCTGTGTGATCTACAAGGGCACTAAGAAGCATCGTTTGAGCCTTCTTCATGGTTTAATGAGATAAAAGAAGGGATAGAATTTTGCTTGATATAGTACTACCACATGGATTTTTTTCAAGCCTGAGATAGTCAATGCTCATTGATTCTTTCATTTTTAGACAATCTGAACCCAAAAAGAAGACTCCGTGACTAGTCTTTTTCATAAAGTTAGTCCCCAAATCCTCAAAAATCACGAAAGTATACAATAGATAACTCTTATAGCCCAAGGGGAATAAATTATTCATTTTTCATAAATAGTCCATCCAACCTAAAACAATGGGTAAAGTTATACCAGAAATACATTCTTTCAAGTCCTTTTAATGAGTCTAAAAGGAACAAGATCACTTGGAAATCGTTTCATTGTTTAAGGAGTTAGAAAGGAAACACCATTGTTGGGAGTCTATTCTAGGGAATGACCAATGAGTGACAATTTGAGTAAATACATGTGGCTTCATCTCTATATTTCAAACTATATGAACTCCTAATCCTAAGGGGATTCAAATGAAAAGATCACCAAATGAATGGGGTACTAAAATGGCCACCCGTGTAAAGGTAGGCTCTATTGTTGAGCAAGGGAAAATGCAAGGGTGGTGGGATTGGGTGATCTGAAAAAGGAATCAATAAACTGATTCAGTTATTATCCCATTTTGAACACTTAATTAACTTCTCAAATTCCCATAATTAACATGAAATTTGGTAATTATAATTCATATATATAGCATATCATAACTAGAATTAAACAATTCAACACATAAACAAATATGCAAACCAGATTTGATATCAAAGATCGTCAGACCCCCTAACTACAACTCTAGGATTGATCAATCACCGAAACAAATTCATTAGTTCATCAAATACATCAAAATTACATCAACTTTGCAATTTTGTCTGTCAATTACCACAATAGATAACTCCAATGTCATTTTTACATTTTCCAGATAAATCATATGGAATGAAATATGATAAAATATCACCTATGTTGCCTGGATACATCTTGAAACCTTGTTGTTTAGTGCATTGTAAATTGTTTAGTCCATTTCTATCGGCTTCATTCTAATGTCTCAATTGTTCGTCTAATGCACTATCAATCTATCCATCTGAAACTCTCAAACATAACCTTAACTGATAATTTCACATTGATTCCATTTTGATTGATTGGACTGTGTCCATCGATTGACTCCATACCATCGATTCATCGATTGATTTATTAATTTATTTCCTCCACAAATTGACTTACACACAGTTACCAAACTACACTCTTAAAACATCTAATTGATCTATTTTTTGCTCCTTGCTTATTCCATGTTAAATAGAAAACTGGATTGGTTTGTGGATCCACAGGTGGAATTTTGGATCCATCAGAAACATGCCCAATCGGGCATAAAATCCAATTTCTTGCTCAAATTACACTTGAGATAACATCAAAGATCAAGTGCATGATCTTAGAGGCATGAATTATGGAGAAAATGCAAATATCCATGGTCAAAATATATATGTTTGGTTAAAAAATGAATCTGCAAGCATAAATCCCATATTTCTTCAGGACCGTCGAGCTAGATCCATCATCAATGATGTTGGATGACAATCTATAAAATTATTCCATGATATTGATAGCTCCAATGCCATCTATTACAATGTCAACTCTTTTGGTCCCATCGTGCATACCCACAACTATTATGATCTTGACTATCTCGACGTCAAAAGTTGGAAGTCAGTATTCTTAAACAACACAAACAATGTTCCTTCCCAACTTTCTGATCCCGAATATTTTGATCCTGATTTTGGAATTCAGAATTTGAAATTGTAAACACGACTTCTGATATTTTCATTCCAACTTCAAATTCCTAATGGTTTCGATTCCAATGTCAGAAGTCAAAAGTCAACAATATGCCAAGTGACTTTCAAATTGAGTACCAATTGTGTGTATAATATGTCATGTGTCAAAGGATAATTAGTCCATGTGTCTGCCAATTGGATGCCAAATCCAACCACCAACTCAACACCTACTACCTACCATGTCATCTCAACTTGCTATGTCATCTCATTCCGCCACATGGAACAACATCCCGATGCCACCTTAGCATACAATCCACCTATATAGTCCACATGTCACAATGTGGGTGTGCCACATGAAACCAATTTTGTTTGCTTTTCCAAAACTTCAAAACGCAATATTTTTTATGTCTCAAGTTTGTTTTTGATGAAATGAGTATCGTAAAAAATCTCTCAACAAGCTATATACATCTATTTGCTTCTTTGATATTTTTTATACTTTGAAATTTAGGTCACTCGAGAGATACCCCTATATCACTAGACCACTTACTTGAGTAGAGGACAATCCTACAGATGTAACATAAACTGGATTAATGCATTAAAAAATCTGGGGGAAGAGGATGTCCTATATGCATATTAGGGGATTATACATGTAGAGGAAGATTCCACCAAGGAGGAGTAGCACTACCATAATAACCTGTATTTGTACACAAAACATGGATACCCAAGCATAAATGTGCATTTAGAATATATATAAAGCATAAAAATAAATATATGAGGTGACTTACATGATAGCACGTAAATCAAGGTGAGCCAAAAATGGCCTTGATAAATATTGGTGATCATGAGAAATGGTCCCCATAATTTTAAAGAGCGTGGAGTGTTTATTTTGGCTGTGTGAATCATGCAAAAAATAAACATTGAATGACTATGGAATGGTCACAAGAATGAAAATATCCAACAAGGCCTACAAAATGGGGGGATCCCACTTGCCACATGTCATTTTCACTGTTGAGTGTGGAGATTGTGTGGAGGGACTGGAGAAATAAAAACTAATTTCTTTATATTGGACCGATGCTTTTGAATTCTATGATTTCTAGGTAACTTCTCTCACAATTCCTAGTCTTTTTGTCTATTTGGTTTTTGATTTTGGGCTCTCTTGGGACGCCAACAATCCCCGTGAGGATTGCTAAGTTGGTTCGCACCTTTCGAGGGGGAAAGGTAAACTAGGTCACTCTTACTGAAGGAAAAAGAGTGACTTGGTCCAGGCCTATCTAGAGGACAGGTGCAACCTAGGTCTCTCATGTTCTTGGGGTAAGGGAGACCCTAGGTCGCCCTATTTTTTTTGAAGTGATCAGGGGCGACCAGGATATGAGTGTAACACCTCGGTTTTTACCCCATTTGCATTAAATGTATATTATGTATATATTGTAATTAATAATGGTGTGGAGATACAGGAAAAAGGCCCACCATGGATTATCGTTTTATGTTCCGGTGATTAAATCGGTGCCGATGGTATTTTGTGCTAGCCAGACACGTTATGATTTTAAATCATCATGTAGATATGCAATTAATTAAAAACCCACAACCAGCTATGTCAATGCAACAATAATGAGAAGGGGCATGATTTCCTAAGGATAAGGGGGGGGGAATATTTAACCTTTGGGGCCAATGGGAAAAATCCAAAAGTCAAAGGGAGAACCCATCAAAACTGTCAACTACCTTTCTTGTATTATTCACCCAATCATTTATTATTGCTAGAAATTGGTTGGGTTGGTTATTGCATGGAATGGGAAAGGTATGACAACCCAAATTTGAATTGGAGAAGCCATCAGTTTTTGGGAAATGTGTTTTGACTCCTTGGGAAAGTAAAAACACAAAAACGTATTCCATTCTACCATGCTTTCATGTTTTGATGTTTTCCTCACCATTTTTCCTTCACGTGAGCTCTCTCAGGCATTTTGAACTTCCTATGTGTGTTTTCATTCCATGGTTTTGGTTGTTGGCTTCAGTTTCCCATGGATGGGAGGTCGTATTTGTAATTCCAGGTATTGGGTTGGGTTTCCTCACGTTTTTTGAGCTATTGGTGCATTTTTGACTCACATTTTTGCAGTTTCAAGTGTTTTTACCATGGCTGTGAAGTGTTTTTGTTAGCTTCTAATGGCTGGGATCTCTACTGGGCGTTTTGGTGTTGTTTCCACATGCCCACGGTGGGGAATTTAGTTTTTTAGTGTTTCCCAATGAGTGGGAGAACAGAGCCACGAATTTGGGTGCTGTTGACGAATCTGGAATTCGTTTTGCTCAAATTGAGTTGTTTCTACCTAGTTTCCATACCCGATTTTGGTCCCTGTGGTGTTTTTCCTTCAGTCCAAAACTGTTATTGCTATGTGCATATCGTTTGTTGGCCTTTGAACTATCTTTGGGTGTGTAAATGGGGTCTGAGCTTGCTTAACAAACCTAGTGTGTGCAGGAGCCTCACAAACAGAGCTAGAGGGTTGAATTTCATCTTTACACCCCCTGAATAGAACTGGAAGGAAAGGCATAGCCCGAGGGATTGTGTAGCAGAGAAGCGGATGCTTCCTCGTGTTGGGTGTGTGTGGATGTTTTAGAATTCAGGCTAGTTCTAGTGTAGGTTTCCATATCTCTTGGATTGAGCTCACTAGCTTAGCAACCAACTTTTCCAGCTCCCTATTAGCTTGATAAACCCAACTGTGTTGTCTTGGATGAATTTTGTGTATCGTGTGAGCCTGCTAGTTTCTGCTTATTCCTTGTGGAATCATTCCTAGCTTGGGGGTGGCAGTGTTGCTGAGTGATTGATGAGCACACTAGCCTATGTTTGGGTGAAACATTGCAACGATGTTGCTGGTTGTAGGACAAGCTTATTCTAAGATAAGTATTCTTGTGTTTAATTCCTTGCAACTATGTTTGTTTTATAAATCCATATGAACATGTCAAATGATGTGAATGAATGAAATTGCTTCCACTATTTGATAATCATTTATGCCTCTATGTATGCTTAAGTTCAATGCATTTTATTTTATGTTCATGGGGCTATATTTCCTAGAATGTTAGCATTATAGTCGCATCCTCTCACCGGAGAAGGGTGGGGATGTGACAATGAGGGACATATTGACGCTACATTTCTTGCTAATGTTCATGGCCACTCCTCTGATGCACATCACAAAGCTGTTGCTGAAAACATTTGTGGAGCTCCGGGACCGAGATTTAGAGGCATTTGTGATATAGGGTGAGTGGATGTAGCTTACCCTAGAGGCAATATACTTCATGACAAGGCTCTCGACTCTGGGGGAGGGAATATACTTCATGACAAGGATCTCGATACTGGTGGTGATTAGGGACACACTATCATGGCATCCAGGAGACATGTTGATGCATGGCATGGTAGAGAGTCAGTACTATGTGACTGCTTGGATCCACGACTCCTACATACTGATCTTTGGCATATAGAGTCTTGAGACGAGACTGATGGTTGTTGCAGTGGTGCGGATACTGGGATCGAGTGGACTACATAAGATATCGGGATGAAAGTTGATGGTAGTCGAAAGGGTACTATAAAGTACTTACTTCATATGGGATCAAATGTTTCTAATGATGGTTCGACAATTGCTAAACTAGATGAGTTGCGATGGTGGGGAATTTTGTTTACCTTCATTATTATGTGCATTCTTCTTTGAGAGGGTACCAATATGATGTATGTACATACATGTGTACAATAGAGGAACAATGGTATGAGATGATGATACGGGAGGGAGGGGGGCTGGTAGGTAATTTCTTCACCAAGGAGTTGTTCACATAGTGGTTTTAGTTACTTGTAGTTAAATGGGACTACCCTTACACTGATATGGACTTTAGTGGAGATGCGGAGTTCCTTAAACCTGTCAGTCATGATTGGAGACCCGATGATACATATAAGATTATTTTTATGGATAGTCATGTTTTATACTACTAGAATAGGTGGTAGCCAGATTTTTATACATGATGTGGATACTAATGACTAGCCATGTTTATGTAGATGTTGGGACAGTGCCCCCATCAGGGTACTAGTGAAGAAAAGGGAGAGTGGAAGGCATAGATACCCTAGCTTGTGGGAAGCGATAACGCCAGAGTCCCAAGGTGTCTTTGGATGTTCTACAATTCTTGATAGATTGAATATTACAGGGTGTCACTAACAACATCGAGTAGTAGTTAGATGATGATATGATTTCCATCTGCTATCAGACACCTCTGGAGTGGAAATCCACTATGTGGAGGATCATCATGGCAATAGAGGATGTGAGAGCCAAGGTTTGGGGTTGTGGCTTGCCCCTATAGGAGGAGAAGGGGGAGGATACTGGTGAGGAGATAGAGGATGTCATGTTAGGGTACACACAATACTCTAAAAATATCAAACACCTAGAGAAACCACTCACACAAATAGATCATAGATCAACACATCGATGTTTTCATGTGGTTTAAACCCTCAAAGGGGAAACACTCCATGGACCCGTCCAAATAGCTACTTGAGGCAATTTATTATGAAAAAGAAATAAATTTACAAATGAGCTTCTAATAATGGATCAACTAGACAATGAACCTCCATGCTCTTTAAATAAATATCATGGACCAAATGGGTGTTCAACCACAGATCAAAGGTAGTTATGATCTAAGAGAAGATGAACTGTCAGATCACTTTATGTCTAGAACATATAGTGCCTATTGGATTAGATATTTACAAATGCATACTAAAGAAACACACTTTTTCTAACGGATATATTATAACAAGTTGATCTTAACTAACTCCTAAGTGTCTAAATATCCTAACATCCCCCCTTAAGAACAAATTGGGATAGGATTGAAGGATTTACAAAAGTGAAACTATTAGGAGAAAGAAGGAGGAATTAGAGCATATCCCCCCTTAATGAAAATTTCCCAAACTCCTAACATAGATAAAAGTTTGGAAAACTTTTCTTTTGTAAGAGACTTGGTGAAGATGTCTGTAGGTTGATCATTTGTACGGAAAAATAACACTTCAAGAGATCATGAACAAGATTTCTAATGAAGTTCATATGTATCTCAATTTGTTTGTTGCGTTGATGTTGAACTAGATATTTGGCAACCTTGATGGCACTTTCATTATTGCACCAAAGTGGAGTAGGTTGTTATAGCTCGAATCCAAAATCAGAAAGGATCTTTCAAAGCCATAACACTTCTTGAATGGCATTAACTGTGGCTTGATATTATGCTTATGCTGAAGAAAGAGTAAGAGATTTTTGTTTCTTACAAGCCCAAGGGATAGGTCTAGATACCATACTAAAAACATAACCTGTAATAGACTTTCAATCATCAGGATCGCCCACCCAATCTGAATCAGTTAAACCAACCAAGAAAGGAGTCCCCCTGTACTATAATGAATCCCAAACTGAATTGTACCCCGAACATATCGAAGTATTCTTTTTGTTGCTTTCCAATGACTTTCATGGGGTCTTTGCATATAGCGGGCAACACTTCCAATGACAAAGGAAATATCATGATAGGAATGATTCAAGTATAAGACACTACCAACAAGCTAATGAGACAAGATGTCATCAACTTCAGGTGAAATGCAAGTTCTAGAAATATTGACTCGAGACGAGAAGGGAGAAGGGGTTGGTTTACAATATTACATGTGAAAGTGACAAAGAAGGTCGTAGGAATAATTAGAATGAGAAAGAAATATTCCTTATTTGGTTTGGAAGACTTGGAGACCAAGAAAATAATGAAAATTTCCTATGTCTAACATTTTAAAATTTTGCTTGATTGGATTTCACATGGTTTAAAATCTTAGGGTCACTACCGGTAAAAATAAGATCATCAACATAAATAATTAAAAGGATGATGAGATGGTTTCCTAATTTCTTGGTATAGATATTGGGGTCAGAATGGAATCTAGAAAAACCATTTTCAAGTAGAAAGCTATCCATTTGGAATACCAAGCTCAAGGAGCTTGCGTAAGGAAATATAAGGATTTCTTAAGGCAACAGACAAGACTATAATTAATATGAACATATCTAGGAGGTTGTTCCATGTAAATTTACCCCTATAAATCACCATGTAAGAATGAAGAATTGACATCCATTTGATGTACTTCCCATTTGTGCAATGCTGCAAAGGAAAGAACAAGGCGAATGGAGTTCATTTTTGTGACAAGAGCAAAGGTTTCAGTGTAGTTGATCCCTTCAACATGGGAAAACAATTTGGAAACTAACATTTCCTTAAGTCTTTCAACACTTCCATATAATGCATACTTACTTCTATAGACCCATTTACATATGACAAGTTTTCCTCCTTTTGTAAGAGGTACAAGATCCCAAGTATCGTTTTCCATTAAAGAACGATATTCTTCATCCATAATTGCATTCCAATATGGATTCCCTGAAGCTTCTGCAAAAGTATTTAGATCATGATTCTCTAAAACTCGACACAAAGTAAAAGAGGCTTGCTAGAACTTAGAACATGTTTGTTGTTGATATCAAGGATCACCAACAAGATCACCAGCTGCTTCACATGTTGAATGGAACGTTCTAGGAAGCAATTGTGCTGGTGCAACTGGAGGAAAATGAGGAGGCGGAGGTGGATTTTCATCCTCACTGTCATCATAAGAAAATGGAGTTGGAAATTTGTCAAGGAATTTGGAAGTAGAAGAAGGCACATGTGTTGAATTAGGCTCATAGGCCAAAGATGGCACAAACATCAAGTTATGATCGCAGGACAAGAGGTTTTCATCAAATTTAACATCTCTTCTAATGATTATATCATGAAAATGTGGATGAAGAATTATATAACCTTTCACATCTTTATAATATCCAACAAATATGCACTGCAATGCTTTCCATTTTTCATTTGGAATGTGAGCCCATGCTTCACTACCAAACACACAGAAGTGACTTACATCTGGTTTAATTTTACTCCTTGCTTCTAGTGATCCCATCTGCAGCATGTGATCCACCCGACATATCCTTTCGAGAGGATTCTCCATGAGGGGAATCAAGAAGGATGGTATAAAGGTATCCCAACTATTTGTGAATAAAGTCGAATTGCTGGGATTTGAGGATCACGTCCTCCTTGGTATGTATGTGCTCTGATTCCACATCCTTGAAAATGGAACGGATAAGGGACTTTAAGAACTAGTCGAGGAAAATCTAATTGTCAAGTTTATATTATTGCATAAGATACACTTCCTGTGTGACTCATGAATGTGTTATGTGAAGTAGGTAGTGGTATTTTGTCTGCAATAAAGGAGGATCTCTATGCTAGCATTGTATCATACGTGAAATTGGAATAAATGCAACATAGTGGATGCTAGGGATGCAAAAGTGGGATGTATCCCATTGGTTTGGTCAATGTACCACTTAGATGTAGCACCTATAAAGGTTATATGTATGAGGAATAATCAAATTGAATCATCCACTATGGATTTACAAGAACTCCATAGGTGGAAGGTCATGATACAACTCAAGGGGTCTTTCCCATTGTTCTCTTTGAGCTTAGGGATGTCAAATGGAAATTTGGTGGGCATCGAATGCAAACTAGGATAATGGAAGGGAGGATGAGGGAGACTAGACATTAATGGAATACTTGCGGATGGGGGGTCTCTAAGAGAAGGAAATTTCAAGGTAGGGTTCCCCATAAGAGGGTTACCAAAGGATGGGTTCCCTAAAGGAGGGTTCCTGGTGGATGGGTTCCCCAAAGGATGGTTCTTAGTACTTAGGTGTTCAGTGGTTGTGTTCCCCATGGAAAATATTTAGTGGATGGGTTCCTCATTACAATGTGTCCAGTGAATGGGTACCCTAAAGGGGGGTTCCTAGTGGAGGGGTTCCTTATGGATGGGCTCCTCGTGGAGGAGTTTCCTATGGGTGGAGTCCCCATGGGTGGGTTCTTAGTAGGTGAGTTTCAAACGAGTGTGTTATCCATAGGTAGTTTCCCTATAGAATGGTTTTCGAATGAGAAATGTCCTCTTCCAGATCTTCCTCCAACTAATCCTCCCACAAAGGGGTCAGGGCTACCACAACCTGATGAAGTAATGTGAGTAGTAATGGGGTTGTGTGTGGGTGAGTGTACAAGTGTCATGGACTAATAGGAGTCAGAATCAAACTCAAATATCTCAAAAAACCGATTCTAGAGATAGTGAATGGTGTTGAACCAAGGTACAAGAAGTTTGAGATAAGCATCAAAACTAAGGGGAATTCCCTTGGGAGTACCTCAGATGAGAAATAGTGATAGGTGAATGAATGTGAAATAGGTATGTTCAGAAAATAGGCTCAAAAATATTGATGTAATCATGTGTGTAAAAAGAGAGATCTCAACAAAAGTGGTACTCATGACAAAAGGATACAAAATCCTAATGCATTTGAGCATGCAAGAGGAGAGGTAGAAATAAATAGGTTCTAGGACAAAAATAATTTCTAAAAACCCACTGCAACGGTGTGCTACGATAGTTGAGAGACACCAAAGTGGTAAAAAAACCAACCAGCAGATCTACCTAGAAAATAAAAAAAGTCGCTAACCTATTAGGTATGGGAGCATGCAAACACCTAACTAATAGTTGGAATCCATCATAAATCATATCCCTTGTAGGGTTATGAAAAACAAAATCATAAGATATGAAATGGAATACTAATAAGGCCAAGGGATTTCCCCCTACCGAGAGCGATCCATGGTAAATTATCCTTAGAAGAATGGAAACTAGGCTACCTCATTTAGGGCACATATAGAAAGGTTACCTATGAATTTAGTCTGTAGAATATCAGTAGGTCTCCTTGAGTATAGAGTGGAGAGAAACATTCCACCCAAACATGTGGATCCAGTCTTACAAATTTTCCTCCTAAGGGAGAGGCCTTCTTACAAATGATTCTCAGCCATGCCAATAAACACAAGAGGATTTTATAATTTAGTATCCTGTTGGGCAATAGGGAAGACCCAGGTTTAATCCTTTAGTGTCGCACCAACAAAAGACCCACAGCGTTGGCCCTTTCGGCAACAACCTGCGTGCAGGTTGCAGTCTCACCCGAAACAGCTATGGGGTGTCGCAGAATCAGGTTTCTGCAAACAGAGAGGGGGATTAATGTACCTTAGCCTTTAATAACCTTATTAATCAATAATTATAAAGCTTTACCATTCATTCACATACAACTTCGCAGATAAATAAACAGTCGCGACTTGCTCAACCCACTACAGGGAATTCACAGCGAAGCTAAATATTAGCAGCGATCTAACTATCAGATGTATACAGTTATTAATGCATAAAAGACAACAGAGACAGAAACAGCACAAGAAACCACAACACCGGATATAACGTGGTTCACCCCCAATGTAGGGGTTACGTCCACAAACTGTGTTTTATTCAACTTGCTACAAAACCACAGTTTGATCTGCGCACTCAGCTGCAGATCCCTTTAGTCCTTAAAAAGCTGCGCACACAGCAGCAGGCCCCTGCGCACACAGCTGCAGGTCTTTCCTCAATCTTCTTTACAAAAACCCTCTGCGCACACAGCTGCAGAGGTCATCCACGCACACAGCTGGGACTTAACCTTTCCTTACAAAATAAACCTTAACTTTGCCTTAATCTTTCTTACATCACAAAACCTAACCTTTCTTCTTTACACAAGCGCTTATTTATCCTGCGCATTTTTACAAAACCCTGGTCTTAAACCATGGGCACCCCAACCCTAAACCATGGACTTAAACCATGGGTTTATTACAGAAGACTTTGACTCAACCTCGACACCCCTAAGACTATTTTGAGTCCACACTCGCAGAGTTATCCATCTTAAGGGTCGTTAGGGTGCGTGTCCCAACAGGCCCCTAAGACTCACCAGTGGCCCGTCCCGGGACACTCTTCAGTTTCTCTGGTGGCAGAATTCCGCTGACGAAGCATAGTGTACTGCTTGCTGAAGCTCTCCATGCTGCTGCCGGCTGCCTACTTCTGTCCTTTGCAGAAGTTTTGCTAATGAAAGCCATCACGATCCACCTGCAACACCATCCTTCACTCCAATTGCTGATGCCTGACCATCCACAACTTTGGGGTCCCCTGGGATTGCGTGTCACACTGCAGAAGGAAGATAGCTGCCATGGTTCTGCTATGCCGAAAGATTGCATGGAGGGATTCCCCAGAGTCTTTCTACGAGGCCTCATGCCCTTTGTTGCTCTACGTTAGAGCAAACTCTTGTCTGTATTTGTAAATTTAGAGCAAACTCCTTCCTGTCGATGTACTTAGCCAAGTAGGGCTATATTGGCGGAGTACTCAGGAGGTGCTGCAAACCTCTGTCCCTTACTTCTCGTACTAGCTCCTGAAATTTACAGTCGTTCGACATGGTTCAGGTTGAATATCTCACAGATGTGCTTAAGACAGAAGACACAGGTCGAGATGGCTTCTTATAGAATCCCGAGGCGGAATTTGTCATCGTGGTGCAGTAATGACGCCAAATCTGATGAAGTTCCGGAAATCTTCTCCGCACAGCGCTGGATTTTCTCAAAATCTCATTATGATAAGTAATGAGAGCAGCCCTCATGCCCGCGCTGTCGAATGCAGTATGTCCCATCCGTCACATTTTGGGCTGCGACACACCTTGACAACCTTCTACTTCGACACAGTCTAACCCTGCGACCTACGACCAACCGGTAGCTTCGCATCCTTTAGACAAAACAGACTACGATAATCCATAGTGCTACAAGCATCTTCGCTTATTTGCTTGGTGCTAACTCCTATTATGAGTACCTGGCCTGTCCGTGTACTTTTTTAAGCAGCTCCCATTTAACATAGAGGGAAAAATCTCACCATTTAACTTATCTAGCTGGACTGCACCTCCATCAGTAACTTTCTATACTACATACGGTCCTTTCCAATGTGTCTTAAACATTCCTGGGAACTTCATGAATTTACTGTCATAAAGGAGCACAAGATCACCCTGCTGAAAATGTTTCTTCTTGATGTGTCTGTCATGCCATGCTTTTTCTCGAGCTTTCTGCACCTGTTGTTGGAAGCCTGCGACAAATCTATCGTCTTCCATTTCTAATATCTGTTTTAGTCTCTCTGTGATTATGGCTAGGTCATCCATGTCGGTGAAATCAGATATCCGGAGGCTGGGAACAATGTATTCCATGGGCATGACAGCTTCTTGCCCATAAACTAGTTGAAAGGGTGTATGGCCTGTCAAATTTTTGCAAGTAGTTCTGTAAGCCCATAGCACTGCTAGAATTCGAAGATCCCAGTCATTCCTATTAGCGTTACAAACCTTTGTCAAGGCATGCTCAAGGATTTTGTTAAAAGATTCGACAGTCCCGTTTGCTTGTGGGTGATATGCGGTACTCTTTTGGTGATACACCTGAAATTATTCAGTCAATACTTCGATAGTACTGTTCAGGAAATGTGACCCCTGATCACTCATAAGAACTTTGGGACACCCAAATCTGGATAAAATGTTGTCGAAGATGAACTTTGCAGCAGTAGCAGCGCTACAGGTCTTGACTAGTTGAGCTTCGGCCCAACAGGTAAGATAATCAGTTGCTGTAATGATGTATCTAGCTCCTGATTTTTTCGCAGGGGGGTTGATAGGACCAACAAAGTCAATGGCCCATTTGTCGAAGGCCTGTAATGTTACCTGCGGAGCTAGGGGCATTTCATCCCTCCTATATGGTTTACCTGTCCTCTAACAGATGTCGCAGCTGTGGCAATATTCTCTTGCATCTTTGTGAAGTGTGGGCCACCATAAGCCGGCTGTCAAAATCTTCTACGCTGTAGCTTTGCCTGCATAGTGACCTCCTGCTGCACCAGAGTGTGCTTCATCCAATATTAGAGGTTTTTCGTGTTCCAAAACACATCTGCGCAGTATCTCATCTGGTCCCATTTTATACAGCTGTCCTGCTATTAAAGTGAAGTCTACGGCTCGAACCACCAACTGCTTCTTCTGCTGTGTGGTCATCTCTGGAGGGGGGATACCTGTGGACAAATACTGAACAATATCCTGGAAATATTCATCAACTATCTGGGTAGCAAATAATTGTGCATCGGGGAGGCCTTCATCCAAATTGGTAGGTTCTTTGCCTGACTCAAGCCTCGACAAGTGGTCAGGTCCTAGGTTAAGTCTTCCAGGCTTAACAATGATCTCAAAATCATATTCTTGAAATAGAATTAACCATCTGCATATTCTTCCACCTAGCATAGGTTTGTTAACCAAGTACTTCAAAGCAGAGTGGTCAGTAAACATCTTAAAATGAGAACCTAGCAGATAATGTCGAAATTTTTGTAATGCATATACCATAGCAAGACCTTCGCGCTCTGTCGTAGTATAATTTTTCTCTGTTGTTGACAAATTTCTGCTGGCAAAGGAGATAGGGTGATTGATATTACCTTCGCCTGGATGAGTGAGCATAGTACCTAAAGCAATAGAGGATGCATCAACATGCACATGAAACTCCTTGTTCCAGTCAGGGAATACTAGGATAGGGGCAGTGACCATTTTTTCTTTCAGAGTGTCGAGGCTTGCTTGGCATTCTGGTGTCCATTCGAACTTAATATGTTTCTTTAGCTGCCTTTCCATTGGGGCAGTAATCTTGGCATATCCTTGGATAAATTTCCTGTAGTAACCGGTGTGACCAAGCGTTGTGCGAAGTTGTTTGATAGACTTCGGAGGTGGCAGGTTCACAATAATAGCGATCTTCGCAGGGTCCATCATCAATCCCTGCTTACATACCACATGACCAAGTAGAATGCCAAAGGGTGCACAAAAAATACACTTTTTTAAGTTCAAGGAGATTTGGTGCTGTCTGCATTTGTCCAACATAAGTCTCAAACTAGTTATATGGTCTTTTACTAGCCCAAAAATAGTCCAATCATCAAAGTAAACTTCTAAGAATTTATGGACGTATTCTTTAAATGCGGAGATGACTACTCGAGAAAATATCGCAGGTGCATTCTTCAACCCGAAGGGCATGATAGTATACTGGAAGGATCCCATTTCGGTAGCAAAAGTTGTCTTATGTCGGTCCTCTGGAGCAATTCGGATCTGATGGTAGCCAGAAAAACCATCGGTAAAAGAGTATACTTCTTGATCTCCGACATTATCAAGCACTTCATCTATAAAGGGAGTGGGAAAAGGGTCGTGCAGACAGGCATCATTGAGTTTCCTTAGATCGACACAGATTCGGATTTCACCCTTAGTCTTCTTTTCCTGGACGACCATAGGGCTGACCCACTCAGATTCTTCAATAGGTTCTATTATTCCCACAGCAAGCATCTTATCCAATTCTAGCTTAACCTTTTCCTTGTATTTTCGATTCAATCTATAAGGGCGCTGCTTCACAGGCTTCGCATCAAGCTTCAGGGGGATCTTCATTACACCGATATCTCCTAGGATACCTTTCATTTCAGAGAAATTTGTTGGAAAAATATCTTGGTATTCGTGGAGAAGTTGAGTTACCTTTCTTACCTTCTCGTCATCCCAATAGTCACTAATGGTAGCAAACTTAGGCTGTGCATCGGATCCAATGTTAACTGTGCGCATCTTTAAGGGCTGCGTCACTTCGGGAACTTCGACTGCCGGTCCATGCACGTCATAGTATCCTTCTGACTCTGGAATATCAAGACAGTGTGGGTCCTCCTCCTTGTCGACTGTGAAGTTATAACATTCCACTACGAGGGCTTCTTGTGTGGCCCAATCAGGGCGATTTTCTGTCACTTCTTGTTCGTTAAATACCTTAGTATGGATGATCCTGATAACTGCGTCTAGGGATGGAATGACATCATTAGTAGAGAAAGTATTGATAAAGCTATGAACAAGACAGTCCCAACTTACAGTATCTTGGCGAAGTTCATCCTCCGCGTACCAGTTCTTCGCTAGTGGTCCCAGCATGTGCACAAATCTATGTACCCACTCATCCTGAGGTACATACTTCCATGCCTCATAGAATTTGCTTAAGTGGTCCTGGGGGCAAGTTTTTCCATCAAACTTGCTTCGAGCCTTTGCCAACTGGTCTGAGAAATTCAGGCAAAGGAGCTTCTGACATGCGTCCCAGGTAGGGATCTGCTTCTTATGGCTCGTCCACCATTTGACTGCTCTGGCTCTGAATGCTGACTCCAGGGCCTCCATTTTCTGTAGGTCAGGTATCTGATCCGAGAATTGTACAATAAACGGTTCAGGATCTGTCGAACCATCATACACAGGTATAGTTCTGGGTTGTGAGTCGACCCATCTGAGAGACTTGGTAGGGCAGACATTGCGGCCCCTATGGTGCTCAGATAATCGGTGTTGCCAGCTTTCTAATTCATCTTTAGAGTCCATCATACAGGAGCTACCAGACTCCCACCCTGCGGCCGGAGGATCCTCATAACCTTCTACCTGCGCAGTGATAGTAGAGATGGGTTCCGCATTAGCTTGATCCTCATGTCGGAGTGGTTCTGTGTACCATTCCCCTTGTGAAGGATCCAGGGGCAGGATGACCCTAAAGTCTTTCCCTTCGAAGACCATCTGTCTCTTCTTTAGGTTGATGACTGCAGCATTTGCCATTGCCCATTCAATTCCTAGCAGGGCCGGGTAAGGGTTGCTGTCATCAATGATCTCAATTACTTCGAAGTCCGCGAAGGTGCTGACTCTGTCAATATCTATTTGGAGATCCAAGAATCTGCCTAAAGGTACAATCTTTTGCTGGTTGGCTACCCTCAACTGTATAGGGGACCAGGCAAGGGTAGGTTTCCCCATTTGTTCCCTGGTTTGTTTGGTTAAAACATTTACATCGGACCCTAAGTCCATAATAACATCGGTCATATCAATATGCCCCTATCTGAGCATTCAATCGCATTTCCCTGCCGGTCCTGCTGACTCGATGAACAGTTTTGTCCCGACCACAGCTTTGCAGAGATTCGCAGGAAGCGATGACGTTTTGCAGCTCATTCAGAGCATCTTGATTTCTTAAAAGTTTGAGGCAACTTTGTAAAAAGGTAGACAATATACTTACTTTATCCAGTGAAGCTTCGCGGGGCGGTGACTGAGGCTATGCAGGCACGCTGGGTGGGCTAGGGCCAACAAAATCTTTCTTGGCCTCCAGGAATGTCTCTTTCTCTCTGATGATATCAAATGCAGGGATTTTCTAAGGAGCCTTACGAACTAGAGCTTCGGCATGTCGGTTTGGCGTATTTTGGATGTGTGTCGTAACTCCACTTCTTGTAACGACATTGATGGCCGCAGCAGGGCGGGGCTCCATAGAAATCATCTTGAGGTTCTGAGTAGGGGTAGTCTGTCGTGCCTGAATCTTAGCTATCAACTAGGGGCACTGCTCAATCACATGATCTACTGCGCGGAAATACCGACACGTCGTAGTGGGGTTCCGATAGTCGTGAGCCAAATGCCCAGCTTGGTTACAATTGTAACACATGAATTGGCTTCGGCCTCACCCGGCCATGCCACCATGGCCTCCAGAAGTATCTCATCCAGAGGTGCCCCCCTGGTAACCATAACTATCATTACTTGGGACTTCAGTGTGCATCCGGTAAGCATCATAGTCATGGCACTCATCCTCATTATGACCTACAGATTTGCAAAAATTACAGTAGGAGTTCTTAGGTCCCTGTCCATACCTTTGCAGTAGGTAACAGTTCTCAGGTCGGTGCTGACCTGTCATTCTGCAGAGTTCACAATAGAGAACTTGTGGTGGAAAGGGGTTTGGCGCACCTGTCTGCAAGTACTTGTTTACCAGAGGGCACTGTTCCTTGTCGTGAATTTTGGTCTGACATTGCGTACACCAAACCTCTTCGCGATCAGGTTTTCCCTTTTTCATATCGCGAAGTTCTAGGGCCATCCCAGCTAGTTGCACTTGGATTTGAGCAATACCAGAGTCATCTCCGACAGGGGCAGTCTCTAGTTTCATTGCGATTTCCAGAGCCTCTTGCTGGTCAGCAACCTTCTGTTTCATGAGTGGAGTTTTGATATGTGGTAACAATGCTGCAATAAACCATTCCTTGTGTTGCGCAGGACTAATGGTAAAGCTGACTTGGTCCAGTAGAACTTTGAATCTCTGATCAAAGTCC
>LPNX010895201.1:0-41651 GCA_001517045.1 Pseudotsuga menziesii
ATATATATATATATATATAATTGCAAAGGGAAAGCAGGCCAAAGTCACCCAAATATTCCATGACTGACTTCTTTGGAATTAGGGCCACAAAATTTGAGTTCATAGCCCCTGAGATCATCCCCCTATTTCTTGAGTCTTCCACAACCCCTAGGAGATCCGGTCCCATTAGATCAAAGCAATATTTAAAAAGTTCCATTGTCCATCCATCAGGCCCAGGGATTTTGATCTAGGTGAGGCCATGACAACCTCTTTTAGTTCCACCATCTAGACAAGCTTAAACATATCATCACCCTCCTCCTCGTCAAAGATGCGAGTATAGTCTTTGACAACTTTTAGTTGGTCAATTATTGAAAGATTCCCTTTAGCACTGAAATATGACTGGAAATATGTGAGAGCCTCCCTTAAGATTCCCTCTTGGTCCTTGATCGAGATACCCTCTGCATTTTAGAGCACCCAAATAGAATTAATATTTCTCTTGTGTTCCACGAATCTATGAAAGAATTTAGATTTCATATCGCCAGCTTCCAGCCAAATCATTTAGATAACAAATATTTACTTTTCGTATGCAATATGGAGAATCGTGGCCTTCTCCTTTTCTAGTTGTAGAAGGACATCATGTTCAGACAGATTCCACGCCCCTTGAGTATTCTTTTCAAATAATCTCCCAATATTTAATTCAATTTCCCACATGGACTTTTTATCTGATGCAGTGTGCGATTTCAACCATCCTTTTGTCACCAATTTTAATCTGCTCAACTTCTCTATGAGTATATCCATCGGAGGTAGATCATCTGTAAAATCAACATTGGACCATACCTTGTAAATCAATTCTTTGTAACCCTCCACCTTCAGCCATTCATGGTTGAACTTGAAAGGTCTTGGAGGACCTGAATTTCCCATTTCGAATTCAAGGAATATAGGGTGGTGGCTCGAGAGTCTATATTGGTCTACCCTATATCTATACTTTGTCATTTTTTCTATCAATGACTCACTCAACAGAAATCTATCGAGCCTTTTTTCCGCACGCTCCAAACCAATCCGACCATTACTCCAGGTTGGAGCCAGAGGAACCGGCTCCACATCCACCAGGTTTGCAATGCCCATTAAATCCACAAAATAATCACTCAAAGGTTCCACTTTTGTTTTTGTCCCCTAGATCTCACCTAGCGACCAGTTGAAGTTTATATCTCCCGCTAACACCAGATTTGAAAGATCAAAGGTACCCTTAGTGACTACCCTATCCCAGAACTATTCTTTTCTTTTGTACAACCCATACACATTGACGAGGTTGATCTCCTCTGGGAAATCCATGAAGTAACATGTTAATAAGATCCCTACAACCACAGTTCAAGATTTTAGCTTTGCTTTTTTTGGGTCCCAAGCCACCAAAAGACCCCCAGACAGACCCAAAGCATCAATTGATTCCACTTCCCAGTCTGACTTAATTTTTAGAAAAAAAAATGCATGCTTGTTGTGCCGTAACCATAGTTTCCTATAGTAGTATCACATCCGGAAGATCCCTATCCATGATCCTTTGAAGGACAAGTTGTTTCTAGAGGCCCCTCACTCCATGAATATTTATGGATGTGAATTTCATTTCCTAACTCTAGAAAGGGATTTTATGCCTCTAAGCGCCTTGGAGTTAACAGTTGGTTGTGGAAGAGATGAGTTAGATTCTTTGTCCACCGACTCAATATCGAGGCCCTTTTCTACTTTCTGTGTATTGCGGGTATTAATGGGAGAGAAATCATTTTTGAGACCACCCATGATAGCCCCTATGTTTGTAGGATGGAGATGTTTGGTCATCAAACATATCACTAGAGGGAGGTCATCCCCGGGGAGTGTCGGGATAGGGACCGGGAGCCCCTTGAGACTGGGGCCCATGAAAATGGAGAGTGGATGGCTTTTTAACAGCCCCTTATCATGTCCCAGGTCATTTTATACCACATGCATGCCCATTGATGGGTTAGATGGAGAAGGTGAGGGTTTTTCATCATCTATGATTCCAATGCTAACCCTGGTCTCCAGAATTCCTATCCCCTCAATTGGGAATTTGGATGGCGAGCCCACAAGGAGCCCATTACCCCCTACAATGGTTTCAGTAAACCCCATTTCACCACCATATCCCAAGATATTTTTTGTGAGCCAAGGATGGAGGGTGAAGGGAAATCCATTTGGGATGGGCCTTTAACTATCGACCAAGGATCACGTTCCCTTCTATAGAAATATGTATTCCCGGCTAGTGCATATTCCCTAGTATACCCACATGAAGCATAGGATTCTTCTCCCCACTATTATCCTGGGAAAAGATACATGGGGAATCTCTCTCCCCACCCACCACACCAACCTACATGGACGGCGCTTGCGTCGGTGCCGTATATCTCCACCGACATGAGGACTAGTATAGTCCACCACCTTCGAGATGTCTATTGCCCAAAGACTCACCGTTCAATACCTCCACTTTCTTCGTAGATACAACAAAGATTTTTTGAGAGTCTGTAAGATACAACTAAAACGTGATCCCTTCAGGCCAAACAAAATGATTAACCCCCGGAATAGAAAAATGGATTTCAACCCTCCTTCCACGAAGCTGAACTGAACATACAAAAACATGTTAAGGGCCTGCCTAACACCTTTTTGTTTTGTCCCTGGCTTTGAAGTACTGAAACCCCACTGAATGCCTAGCTTAGGGGCCCATTTTCCTTTATCAAACCCACCACCTTTTGATTAAAAAGATTTATCGTCTAAAAACGCCTAAGCCCCAGACTATTAGACTTTCAGGGAGCTGACAACAAAGATTCGAAATCCTAGGAAAAACTGGAGAGTGACAAACACGGGATCCCAACAAAGTTCTTTCCAAAAAGGGAGGTTTCCCCAGGCTTCTATCTGACAAACACCCCTAGGCAAAGACTTCTATTCTTTCTTCCTCTCAGACCCATGCCAAAGGAAGGGACAAAAAAATCTTGGTTTTTAATTGAGCTTCACGGTTCCTAGATATGAGCAAATGCCATTTTAGCCAGGCCCATTATGGGTAAAACCCAGGTCACACCTTCCATACTACAGCCTCTTCTATAAACCCTAATGTTCATTAAAACCTAGGTGGTAGAGCCCTTGCGATCTTTACATAATCTTACTGCTATGCCTACTTATCTTCCTTTACGCTAGCCTATAGTCATTTACACCTGCTTCTCCTCACTTACACCATAAGAAGAGTTATTGATTGAGGGTCACCTAACGCCTGAAATGAATTCGTTAGTTTAAGTTCTATAGTGTTATGGAGTTATGTATTTTTGGGTATCGGGTTAGGGTCCCTTTGGTTGAGCAACTAATAGTTCCTCTAAGTCATTGGCGTTGCGAAGAGGGGGATGACTTAATTGAATTAAGTGGGATAAATCAAATAGTAGTGGGATAGACTTTGAGAGAGTTGCATCTTCTATTTTTTGGGTACTTATATTATTCATTAGGGAACATATGAACGGAATTAGATTGAAGGAATTCCCTTTATGGGAGTCAAATACTGCGGTTCATGCTCTTTGTAGCACCTCTAACGACTAAGCATTAGGGATTTGATATAACGACGGCTTTAAAACAACTTTAGATTACCTTGATGTATGTATTGGGACCTCTCTTGCTTGCATAAACTCATATATAGATAGAATTCTCAAGTAAGGAAAACTGACAAACCCTATTGACATTTCAAGTTGATATCATCTTTCTGTTAATACTGGTCCCCACCCTACCCCTCCCTCGGATCTGACTTCCTTCTTGATACAACTACTGAGCTACTTGGATGGGCTTTGGTTTGTTGGCTTGATTGTTGATGAGCTTGGATTCGCTTTGATTGGAACTACGAGTGGTACAGGAGATGAAATAAGTGAATGGGTTTGAGCCCATCCATCAATCAATCAGGAAGTTGAGCCGAGTTGTCGGTCGAGATGTGGCAAGATCACAATGCAGGAAAACAATATTTAGCATGCTGCAACAGACTTGATGATCGTTGGATTTTGAGCTGCTCGAGATCCAAAGGTCATGAGGCCTGCTGCAACTACATTAAATGCTCTCCAGCATGCTAAATATTGCTTTCCTACAATGCGTACTTCGATCTAGTAGCATAGCGAATCATTACTTATGAGCATGTTGTGTTGTGTTACCAAGTGTTGTTTTCATGATTGACCAAGCTGACATATCTCTAGATAAAAGCATGTGTTCTTATTTAAATACATAGGATCTTAATCAATAAGGATGTTTAATCTTCCTTTCCTAGATATGGTAAAAGCGATGGATATGGTAATATCCTTTCATCTGGGAAAAACGGTGGGGGAAAGCAGTAGGATAAAGCCTTATTACTATTGGTTACTAGAAGGAAAGATATTTCTTATTGGGGCCATCTCGAGAAAGTAGAATAATCTCAGGATCACGAGTAAAAGCCATGACATTAACTAGTTCAAGCCCAGGAAGTAGATTCATTGGGTATGGCCATTAAATTAAGCATTTATTTATTTTCCTTAATGTTAATGGAGGAGTGGCATTAAAAGGCAGTGGGTGGAACCTCATATAAGGTCTTAACCAAGGTGATGGTAATGCTGTAAAATTGGTAAATTAAGTAATAAAAGGATAAGTGAGGTACAAATGAATGCTCTATTTTACTTAATTTATATATTTCCCACCCAACCGATCAGCATTATCTTGCTACAGACCTATCTCAGGTCATCTAGATAGAATCCTCCCTAGTGGCTTTCCTCATTATTTTATTTCCATTGTTTGATTGGCTCTTTACATCTGCCACAACAGATCTCTTACAGTATGCTGAACACGATTTACTTCTCTGCACAGTCTTGAAACAAATTAACTGAGCATTTGATGAAGTGGACAGTCTATATATATATTGGGCAAGGCATATTGATTGACCTGTGTGCTAAAAGAGGGGGTTATCTAGGGGATGGATTGTCCTCTCCAAGTGATTATTAATGTCTTGGATTAGCTGTGAAATTGCCTCCCAATTCACTCTCCTAGTCAATTGACAGCTATTGATTTACTATCTTTATAAGGTCCGGAGGTGTGAGGAACCTGTAAACCCTATTGTTCCAACACCCCATCAACACAACTCTTGGAGATTCATTAGATAAAATTACTTTTGCACACCCCCCAGAATTGTAGTTGCTTTAAACCCAAGAATAGGCCAAAGTTTCACAAACATAGCTTTTTTAGAGGTTCCGTAAAGATATAAGCAACTTGATCATTTGTCCTTAAATAAACAAGATTTATAACGTTCGATTGTACTAATTATCTAAAGTAATGAGCATGAAGCTCCACATGCTTTATTTTACTGTGTGCAATAGTAATTTCTGCAATCTATAGCGCACTTTGATTATCATAATACACCATGGTAAATTTTTTTTACTAGAAAACCAAGTTCACCAATAAGCGAATCCACACGCCTTTGTGTTACACATTGTGGTGCGTGTGGTTACGTGGTGAGATTCTTTAATGACAAATTATGGAGGATGGATGAGTTTCCTTAGTGACTAGTAATGTGCTTCCTTCTAGTTATTATTATTTATTTTTCATCCTATGTTAGCTACTCTTTTATACCATGTTGATGAGATGCAAAACCTGATGATTATAACCTTGGTGGTCTACGATGAATAGTCCTTATCTGATGTGTTATTCGTGCACTTAGCTGGGACAGTGTCCCTTCTTTATATTACATAATGTCATTAATATATATGCATTATACATGTAGTAATAATGATTAGTTTATAAATGGTGATCACGTGCTTGCTTCTATGATAAACCTAGACACCTACGGGACTATATAGATTTTGATCAGCATTGAAGCTTACTTAATTAAGGATTTAGTTAGCATTGAAGGTTCTGGATAATGGCTATGTATACATTGGTAAGATGATTAGCATTATCATCCCTTTAAGGTATAATGGGCATTATATACACTTGTAGTTTCACATTACATATTGATGCCATTACATATTTATGTATTTATACTTTATATATTGATGATTATATTTGTTCAAGCATTGGTATCATTTATGATGACTATGTAGCATGGATGGCCCTTGATGATAATTTGGTATGATCTATCCTTGTTAGATATGGTTTATCATGAATACATTCATGATGTATATGTGTATAGGAATGCCTTACTATGTTGCCTTATTATGATGTATGCATATGTTGGACGCCTTTTTTTTTTGAAGTGTACATGTATAGGTGCATTGTCATTGATATGTTTCATATTATGGTGAGATTGATTATGATGATGATGTTGCATACACATTGGTATCTTGGATGAGATAACTTGTTACAGTTGGTGACTTTTGATTATGTTATATGATTAATTATGTTTTAATATTATATGATTCATGATGCTTTTATATTATGTGGTTACCTGGAATTCCTTTTTTCTTTTATGTTGGACCACGCCACTTGCTTTACTATTGCATAACCCTTCTATTTATTTCCCTCAAATCCTGAGCTAGCTTAAGGCCTTACCTCCGTGTGTAGGTAAATTCTTTATGGATTAAGCATAACGTCACTGTCACGAACGAGGAAGGGGCACTATATACTATCTCTCGGAACGTGGCTTCCACTTAGATTTATTCCCTTCAATCGCATAGCTCAGTCAGGCAGGATTTTTATAGTTCACCGCCCAGTGGGGATAGGTAGGAAATTGAATTCAGTGTTCTTGGTTCAGTGCTATCCATAGGCTCACAATCTCTTGATGGTTTATCGTAAGAAAAAGTGCCATCTCCCTCAATTTGGGAGAGGAGGGGCTGATCACTCGACTTGAAAGGTCGTTTGAAAGAAAGGTTGTGACCAAGCATTGTTGTAGGAAACCCTACTTAACTCTCAGCTGATGGAATGGGCCCTAATAAACTTATTCTATTTGTTGGTAGCGAGTAGAGAGGAGTAAGTAGATCATTTTCCACAATTAAAAGTAGAGAGAGGAGTGAGAATAAACATTATATAACTCTATATAGCGGCGAAATGTTGTAACTTCCTTTAGTTGAGGACTTTATAATAGAAAAGGATGCCCATATTTGTATGGAGGTGGGACATGCTGCTCGGAGAGGGGGCGATATGGTCTTGAGCGCAACGAGGAGCTCAGAACTGTGTACTCTCCCAAACCAGAGTCATAGACATTTTTTACCTGTGCGGATGAGTCAGGCATGTAAGTAGAGCTAACATAGAATCTACAGTCCAGTAAACCCATACAATGGGAGTAACTCAAAATTCTAACTACTTCCAAAAACCAGCAAGCACAATTGGTTACCCACACAGGCACAGGCGCAGGCGCTCTCTATATGACAGGCAAATCATGAAAGCTGAGCTCTAAAGCGAATAGGGCGATATCAATACAATGCGGAGTCTTAATAATACAAAATAGGTAAATAACTAGAGAAAGTGGTTCTTTGAGCTCATAGGAGACCGGGCGCAATCCACTTTTTACTCCTTACTAATTAAATAGGTCATTTATTCTTCGGGGGCACCTCGCTATAGACCTCCTACTCACAGAGAGGTCATAAAGGTATACCAATATTCCCAAGCCCCAGGCCAGGCCAGGAAAGGATGAAGGTGTGGACAAAGATGACTTTTTTGTCTTACGAGAAGGACGTTCCCAACAAACACTGACCCCATCTCCTAAGAAAAGCGTCCCCTATTCATTGAAGCTCTACTTAGGGCATGAAGCTAGGGTCGCTGGGCCAAACCAATATCGAGTGAAATTACACCACTTTTGACCCGGCATGTCATCTGTAGTACCAATAATTAATATCTTGCAATTATTTTCGTTGTCTCATATATTGGGTCATGGTCCCTATAATTACTTGCTTATATCTCCTTAAGCTTCTGGTTTTTTTAGATCTAGAAGGGACCGTCTGTTGGTGTTTCTTCTATGTTGCTATCAACTGTTTATTGCTCATTCTCTACAAATGTTGCAGCTTCTATGCTGCAATCAACTATCTCTTTTTCAGAGAGACCATCACTCACATCACTGGACATGGCTACATTGATAGGTTTGATTTAACTGTCATCAACAAACATAACTAGATCAACATTGTCTGCCTCATAAACACAGTCTATTGGACTGTATTCCTCTTCACTAAACACTTCTTTCAGTATATTCCATGCTTTTTTTGGAGTATGAGATCTTGCAATATAATGAAAAATTGAATAGTCTATACTGTCTTGTATGAGACTCAAGAAAACAACTTTCCTTCTTTCTTTCTCGAACTTTGTCAAAGCATTAAATGTTTCTGGATCAATGGGATCCTCTTCAACTAAGAAATGCCACAAATCTTGCGACCTTAACAAATTTCTTACTTTGATTGCCCATACATCATACTCCTCTCCATGAATGGTCTGCCATAAGCCTTCTGGTGTTAAGAGATTTCTTACCTCTTCAATCTCTTCTGGTAGTGATTTTGGTAGCTCCATCTTCAAGAATTGATCTTCTTTGATTTTCTTCAATCTTTTGAGTAATGTTGGAACGTTGTCCAATCTTTTGGCTCAGCATCAACAATACCTGCTCATCAACTTTTGAATTTTTTTCTTGGTGTAGTCATCTTGATATGACTAACAAGAGATCTCCCTCTAGTTTTTTTTGAACTGATTACAACATGCACCGCAACTTGTATAGCTAGCACAGGGCATTACCAAAGAATTGGTGTAAGTGACCTCGTATCACTGCACATTGTCTAAGCAATGAGAGCAGTGGTACCACACTTTGGCTGAAGAAAAGGTGCGGTGGTACTGCACTTTGTCTGTGCAAATTGTGCGGTGCTGCTGAGGGTACCACAGTTCTCGATATGGATAGGGGGGCGCTCCAAGAGAGAGAAAAAAAAGATACACCCAATTTCTCCACGCTGATGTGTTCCGGCTTCAATCACAACCTTCGTGTGTGTGTCCATGCTTTCCACTATGTGAAAATACTTACCCGAGAAAATGGATCAGGCCATAAGCTCTCATACTATGTTAAAGATTAAAGAAGAAACAATAAAAGACAGAAAACACAAGTGTGCATATTGATTCCCTAGGAAATTGGAATTTCTTCTCAATATTAACACAATTATTTATAAGACTATATAACAACAAAACCATAGGTAAATACCATGGGTGAGAGAATACTATGGGTCACTAAATCTATGTAATATGACCAACTCAACTACTCAACTAACTAACTAATTAATATACTATTAATAATGATCAAGTGAAATTACAATTATAGGTGAACACCATGGGTGAGAGATCACTATGGGTCACTAATTCTATCTAATATGACCAACTCATCTACTCAACTAACTAGCTAATTAATATACTATTAATAATAATTAGATGAGCTTACAACTCTTAACAAAAAAACTATGCTTTATTCACCATGACACCTCCATATTGGGCCCTCCCAATATTGCATTACCATACACCACCAAAGATTCACGTGTTCAATTTTTGAGAGATTTACGTTAAAGATCATTAAATGGAGCAAAACTATAATGATGGAAAATCTAGAAGTTACGTTACCATGCCATGATTCCATGTAAACATCTCGATTATGGGATCCTTCAACAAACGATTTTGTCACGAAAATTCAATCCTTGAGATTATGAGAATAGAGAAATAGGCATAACTTTTTATTATTATGTTAATAGATGTTTTTATTTGAGATTTGAGGTGGACTAGGTTTTATATTTTTTATTTATGTGGGAAGTTGAGAAAAGTGTACTCTTGAGATTGATTATATGACAGTAATTCAAAATTTGAAATAAACAATTATAAGAAAAAAGAATATAAAAATTAACTAGTAGTTGATGAATTGATAACCAATATAGATGCATGGATAGAATATGAGGAATAAAAAAATTTCCAAACTATCTTCCATTCTATGGTTATCTTTTAACCATATGATTTCTATCATAATGATCTAACCACAAACTATGTAGATGTGCTAAAAAAATCCCATAAAATAATAAACCAGAAGAATTCCATGTTTTATTCTCCAAAACAAAACAAAACAAAACAAAACAAAATAGGCCTGCGATCAAATCACTCAATGAATCACATCATATCGAGAAGATTTCGCCACCAGAAAATAAAAAGAAGAATCTACCTCCCTATCCACATCACGGTTAAAGTATTCATTGCAAGGGTTATCACATCGCTAAAGAAATTGCTACGGTTCCTCTTGAGTTTTGCTTAATTCTACAAGTCATCTTTGATCAGATCACTCATAACTTGGGGAAATCATGTCAAGTGGAAAAATACATACATACATCTTGCAGCTTCTTCAAGGGAATTTGAATTTGAATTTGTTGTTGTTTTTAGGGGAATCCATAAAGAACCTAGGATTGTCCTTAATCTCTAATATAGCTAAATTGTTGTAATAATTTTTATTTTGAAACAAGGAGATGGTGCCTGGAGATCGTCCATGACTCCTTAATATTTTTTAAGGAGCATCAATTAGAAAATTAAAGACTGCTATTGCAAATCGTTTCACGTATTCCACTACATCTTGTAAGATTGCTCCATTTTCATTCAGTAGAATATAAATCAGATATAAATTATTTCTTCTCATTTCTATTGTTAACATTTCTTATTTGATTGATTAAAACGATTGCAAAATTTGATTCATAAACAGTATATGATTTAAAATATTGGTATTTAAAACATAAAGTGTCTTCAGCAGTTAGCAATATAATCTTTCTTTATGCATCAGGTTCAACTAATTTGTGCTCCAGGTGGATGTAATTTTTCTGTTTTCTGAATTGCATTTAGATTGGGTTGGGTTGCATTTTATTTAGATTAAATTTGCATTTAAGAATTTAGAACTTAAATGACAAGCTTTTTGTCATGGAGCAATAATCACTTTTAAGTGACAACCAAACGGCCCCCCATACCCATTAGAAGAAGGTACACCAAACTATTGAGAGTTTGCTCATATTGGGTTTCTTCTCTTGTGTTGATGGAAGAGCAATTCTTCCCGTCAACACATGGCACTTAAAAGGAGGAACACCAGTGACAGGATGCCCAAAATAATCCTTTGCATTTTATTTCTGCATTTTACATTTTTATGGCTCTATACCAAATCCTTGCAAATCCCTCCCACAATACCCCACTGAGCTTACAAGGGCCTCTGCATGAACTCCCAAAAAATGTGGTAGATATTTTGCCGAAGTTCAATGGTGGAAGAATATTTCAGCTATTGAGCATATTAGAAAATATAAATCTATATTACGCCTACTAAATGTTATTTATGAAGATATTTATTTCCTTTCACCTTCGAAGCTAAGGTTTATGACTGGTTCAATGTTTTCCCTGTTAGTACGATTCATAACTAGTTAAATTCAAAAAGATTTTTAAAAATGCTTTCGAAGAAGATTATAATATGATTGAAATTTATCAAAATCTTTGTTGAATGTAGGTGGACACTGTAGAATCCATCCATGATTTCAACACCCATTTCTGGAAAATATATTTTCTCCTCTATGAGAATGATATATTCTCAACAAAAGTAAATTTTCATTGGTATGTACAATCTCTTCCAAAAACCATGGCCATGATCATTCTACAAAAGGCATACCATATTTATATGAAACATGTGAGGATACCCAAAGTCTCGAAAAAAGATTTGAAGAGGTGCCCCTTGCAACTTTTATCTTCTTCACCTTCAAATGATGTAAGGTGTGATGAAAAAGAACCACATATTTCATAAATTTCTCAGCTAGAGAAACAAGTTAAGGTTTTATGCAATGAAGTTATCTCTTTACAAGAAGGAAGAAACACTCAAAGAATTATATAGAACACAAAAGGAAAACTAGCTACAAATTTTATTAAAAGTTATGATTATAAAATTTATTCCCCAAGCACGTGTAGGTATAGTGAATGCCTCACTTCTAACCTTCATTACGAAAAATATGAATCTGAAATCTTAGAAGAAAATCCCATCTTGAAAGCTTCTAATTTGCTGAATGAAGACTATGTCTTGTTTGATTTAAAAACTTGCCATTCTGTATTTGATCATAACAATCTAGTCTCGAATGAGAATGAGTTTTGAGTGAAGGAGATATGTCATCTACTTCTAATGACTTAGAAAGTCCTCTTTTGATAAGTAATAAATGTAAAGATAATTATTCTATAGCCTCTGATCAATCAATGAATCATGATGTAGATAAATATCTAGAAAACCCTAAAGGGAGCCTTGAAGTAAATTAGTTGTACTTTCGATTCTGAAACACAAAAACACAAACTTTGTCCTAACTATTTTGAGAAATTTGACTTAAGGAGACCCTTGCATGAGTATCCTTTGCCCTCATCTCCTAGTTTTAGTTTCTATAAAGAACATGATTAAGATAAGTCCTTAGAGGAAGAATTGGTCGAGATTGACAATGATTTTTATGACATTTCTTCTAAATACAATTTATTAAAAAAAAGGATTTTGAGAGAAAAATTAATGCAATTGAACAATCTGAAAATGGAGAAAGTCCATGCCCTTGTCTGTTCAAAGAATGAAATTCAGAGTTTAAAGAATAAGGAAGAGGGTAGAAATATTTTAAGCTTTATTCTCTGCAAAACACATACTTATGAAATTGAAAATGTTGATATGGTTGGTGCACAACAATGTAAGCTTGAAAAAAGACATGGTATCTATAATAGTCCAGATTGCATTGTTTGTGTAAGCATGACTGATTTTCAACAATCACAGATTTTGGGAAATATGGATAATAATGATGACATTTTCTTAAAGAAAGCATCTTGCACTAAATCCCTTCTTGAATCTTCAAACCATGAACTTGATAATTTTTTGATTGTGATCCTAATGATTTGTGTATTATCTCTATTGAATCTTTGCAAACATTAAATGAATCTTCCTTTTAGGATCTAATTTATGCATGGTTGGAAGAATCCTATTTGAATAAGTTTCTATGTCGTTTTTTGTTCTTTGTAAATAGGGAATTTGATTTAATTCTTCCTATATTTAGACATGGAGCACTACAATTCCAAATCTAATTCTTAACATGTTTTATTTTGCAGAATTAAAAATGCTTTGATGGTTACTGTTGGTCCTAAAGTTTGCATTAGACTATAAGAATACAAAGTTTAGGCATCAAAAGGGTTTACATGGATTTGGTTAGGGTTAGGTCAATGGGTGCATGTATAAGTACGGAGTTCTTAGTCACTGTGTTAGTGCTAAAAGATGCACCCCGTGTTAGATTTTCATAAGATTATAACAATATATCTTAATTGTATTTATCAATAGGATCACTAGAAGATAGACAAAGCACATAACAATAACACGAGAATAACACGAGTATTTTTATCCCGGGAAACCCAAATGAGAGAAAACCCAACAACCATTGTCTAGAGATGATATTTCTGAGATCAGAGTACAATGAAGAAGAAAGAGAAAATATGGAGAAGCTTTCCAAAGATAGAAACCTTGAAAAACAAAATCTTCTTCTATAGTATATGCGAACTTCCCTCTCTCCCAGAAAACTGTGAACTTCACTGTGCTACTGTGTTGCTGTTGTGTGGAATAATGAGGAGGGCCACCTCCTACTTATACATATTTTCTACTAATAATTTAACTGGGGCCGACTTCACCTAGGGGAGAAATATAATTTATATTTTACAATTTATATTTTGTCTTTACTTTTGCTTTCTTTTCTCCCCAAGGTCTACATTGTTCTTCTAGGGTTTGTATGATTGATTACAATAAGTTCATCTCCCGTAGGAGGTACAATACAAGAACAATAAGAATAGCTTATGAAGTTGTACAAAATACAACACTCCCTCTCAACAAGGAAGGTATTCTTCGGTCTTCATCAACATCACGATCATCTGGGTTTCATCTATACTGTCTCTATCATCTGTAAACTTACTGAAGGTTGTCTTTATGAATTTGTTCTATCCAGATGTCTGAGAGAATCTCTCTTGCTACCTATCCATCTCTACCACCGATGGAATACTTCCATGCTTGGCTAGAGATCCTACATGAGCAAATGTGTACGACCATCTACTACATGTTTGTCTCATCTTCCAATGGGTTACTCCCAAACCTGGTTGAGAACCTGAACAAGTAAATGAGGCTACCATTAGGCTACACCCTCATTTGGTGTAGTGTTGAACATTGTCCTGCGACTCCATCTAGCACACATGTCACTATGAGAGTCACTTCTTGGTAAATCCGAACACATTCCTTGTACCTCCAGGTATATCTGGAATACCTTTTCCCCTTCATAAGAAATATCATTACCACATTAATCCATAAAATTTACTAAGAATTGACCCACTCCCTAATTACTCACTTAATAATCTTAAAACTGACCAACTGAGACAACTGTAATACTTCACGAGACTTCACTAGCAAGCCTTTACACAAGCACTCCACTGGCACTGGTCTATTTTGGAAATCTTGCTTATTTTATTTATTAAGTTAATCATTGTGTTGTGTGGAATGCTATTTATGCTAGTTAATTAAATATTTTGCAGTTATCTTTGTTTCAAGATTTTATTGTATCTCATCTCCTAGACTAAATGTTGTATTGTTATAGATTAAACATCATAGTTTATTTTACTAGGGACCACCCCACTTGGCTTCGCTAGGAGAGAGCCCAGATGGAGGAGTCAAGATCAAGTGACAGCACTTGACTCTTGCTTGCCCCCAAGGTCACACCCAGTGGCTTGAAGGTTTCTTCCACGTGGCCCGAGGTGCGAATCAGGCGGCAACATTTTTTCGCGCCGTTACCGAGGATAAATATTTCTATTCTTGGAGTACGACTTTTGTTTTCCCTTTTTGTTTTTCCTTTGTTTGATGATTTTTTTGATTAGTTTTTAATTTTTCATCTAGCGACTCTGATAACCTTTTTTATTTTTCATAATTTACAAAATAAAAGCAAAAGGAAAAATTTTGTGAGAAAGTTTCAAATGCATATTTTTTCTTCTCATGTGGCGACTCCATTCAAGGGATAAAACCCTGTTATCTCATAAACTTGTGAGGTTTTGTTGTGTGTAGATGAGCCCATGCAACATAGTAAAACTTTTAAAGCTCATCATTTGACAATTCCACCTTTTCAGTACAAGGTTCAATGGTTATATCAAATGCATACTATTAATTTCTAATATGGATGAATTAAAGGAGAAGTGTGGTGCCTAGATAGCCGGACTTTTTCAGCCTATCAATTTCTCGAACATCCCAGGTTTTCCTAAATTTGGTCATGGTGTGGGGGATGTATATAAATGGCTTCTAGTCTTTCATGGAAATTATGGTGATTTGACCATCTGGCATATCAAGTCTTTTATTCAATTGTTGGCCGACTCCAATGCTCTTTATGAGGACAATATGATGGAAATGTTTGCTAGTACTTTTCAGGGAGATGTTGCTTGTTGGTTTTATCAGGGCCTTCCTAATAAATGTATAACCTCCTTTCTAAGCTTCCTTTGGATGTTTTAGAATAGTGGCATGATGGTAGGGGTAGTATGAATGGTTTGAAAAAATTCCTTGAAAATATCTTTACCTTCTACCTATCTGAGATAGAGTATCACATGGAAACGCATGATGGACCTTTTTCCATGATACAAAGTATTGAAGACTTGGAATCACTTCTTGAACATTTAAGTGGAGGAGATCCTCGATACTCCCATTGAAGAACTTCCTGGTGTTGTCATAGACAACAACGAATGTGTGGAAATACCTGTATGTTATTTAAGGAAGGAAGAGATTAACCGACTTATTAAATAATATGAGGTGTCTCTCAATACACAACATGAATTTGAATATGGGCACGCCCATGACAATCCCATTAAGGAGTTTCATGAAGAACCATTATTTGGAGACATTGTTGAAAACCATCCTCATATTACTTTAACAGAAAATAACGAAGATTTGGCAAAGTTAGAGGAACCCATTGAGCAACACATCCCAAGTGATCCCATTGAATATCTCCATAAAGTTTCCTATTGAATATGTCCATAAAGTTTCCTTGATTGAAGATATTATTGAAGATCCTCTTCATGATATCATAATAGAAACTATTGAAAATTTGGAGTGTTTTTTATGATTATTTTATTGATAATGATCACAGTTTTTCTCCAAATTTACCTTAAGAAGAAACCATTATAGAAGCCTATAAAGAAACTTATGATACGATCAGTATGGTGTGTGATGACACTAGATCTTGTTCTCCACATGTTGATGAAGGTTTGGAAAGTTTATTTTCTTCTAACATTTTTGAAACCAAATCATATGAAGAAGATTGTTATGAATACAAGGAAGACATGGATATCCGAGAGCATGATGCCATGGACGAAGACCCCCTCACATATGACATGGATGGGTATGATGACTATTTGAAATCCTATTTACGATATGTCAAGAGAAGGCAGTGTTTATTCAGAATCTTTTGGAGGTTTTATTGAAAGTCCCATCTATGACATGTCCACAGAAGGGACTCTTCACTTAGAAACTTGGGGAGGTCTCGGTATGGAAGATGAGCATGCAAAGTTTTCATATGATCATTCAGACCCATATGATTTAGAATCATACACAAGTATTAGCAAAGAATACTTTGAGAGGAAATGCATGGAAGAGCCAAATTTGATATAGCTGATGGAGGGTAAGCTTGAGCCCACATTTTCTGATTCAGAGGTTCCTTATGTTTTGGAGCAGCCTGGGGCTAACATAGAGAGTTACAATCCGACAAGCCCTTTTGATATATGTGATGGAATTGTTGACCTATTTCATCATGCAAATGTGTACATTATCCCTATCCAAGCTTGGATAGAAGAAGCCCGCAGAAGCTCATGCTAGTTTGGGAAGCAATTCGATGAAGTGTTATATACTTATGATCTCCCATCCAGCCCGCCCATCCTGAATATCTATGCAGTTTTTCAATTTTTAATAAATATATCCTTGCTTTGGCTGGTAACCAAAGACAAAGGAAAACAAATATTTTTTTATAAAATGTTAAGGTGGTTGCATTGAATTTATCATTTTACTTAATGTTTTGACTATGTTATGCTTTGAGTAGGAAAATGAGCTCCTTAAAGTGAGCATTTACTTTTTGCATTTATTTTATGTACTTAGGAATAATAATCTTTCTCTTTCGTTAAAGTTGTGGTTTTTCCATTTACTTTCTAATAAAGCAACTTAATGGTTCGTTGGATTTTACAAAATTTTGTGCTACTAAGGTTGGCTTGTCAAGTTGAGATGTTTTCACAAATGATTGAAACCAGATATTCTATGGTTCTCGCATGCTCTCCTTGCCTAAAGACCAGGTTAAGCACGTGTTCCACAGTAGGAGCCAGATGTTACCACCCGCATTGCAATCAGTTGAAATTTTAACTGAGCCGCCAAATATGAAAAATCACTTGTTCAATTTTCAAGTTCAAAAGTCCTTGTAGGCCTTCCTAGGCGCTTTTTTTAAAATTTTTTTAAACATGTTCATACCCCATGGGGAGTTGTAATAAAATGAGTTAGCATGATGAAACTATGTAAAAAGTTTGGTTTCTTATGACTTATTTATTAATGCATTATTCCAGGGTGTTTTTTTCTTGTTAATTTTTTTTTTTTAAGCGATAAATAATTTTCAATTTTTTAACCCAAACCTCCAAAGTTGGAATAATAGCCTTATTATTTAAGCCTTACGAGGTTATTAAAACCTATGTGTCAATGTATATTACCATGCTAATTATTATTTTGAGTCATTATGAATATGTCCTAAGTCCCCCATAGTCTTTTTTTTTAAATTTCTGGAATATATATATATATATATTCTGTTTTTACAGGCTTATTTTTTATAAGTTAATTGTAAAAATGTAACAAGTCATAAAATTGTGGCTAGGAAGTTGTTTTTTCCATGGGGGTACTCGTTTTCTAACTCTTAACCCCTAGATCCACTTTCCTAAGTTTTCGAGTAATTATTCAACCCCAAAATTAATAATTACTCGAAAAACCCAGAAACCCAAGAAAAAATGAAATATCAAAAAATTCGGCAATTAAAAAAATAAAAGATAATTGCCAAAAAAGAGTTGGGTGACTTGGAAAATCATTTTGGAAAGTAGCCGGGCAAGAGGGACAAGTCAAATGTTGCCAATTCAGAGAGTTTTTAAGTTTGGAACTTTCCTCTCCAAGTGGGGGCACAAATCCCAAGAGAGAGGGAAGTTTGGGTGATGTGGAGTCCACAGTTTTGGAAGTTGCTTCTCCTTTTGCCTTTATCCAACTCATTCCAACCTTTCCCCAACCCACAACCAACTCACTTAGAGCTAGCACATCCTTGAGGAGATTATTTCCCCTCTCTTTGCTAGATTTCTATTTAAGCAGGCAACCTCTCTTCATTCTTCACGGATGATTTGGGAATTGAACCTTTGCTCTTGTATGTTGTAGTTTGTTATCATTGAGAAATAAAGTGAAGGATATGGAGGCATACTTGTGTCGGGCATTAGTGTCTAGTGAATTCTTATGTTATATGAGGTATAACTGTATCAGTTTCTTGCTGTATTCTTTTGTTGTTCTAACCGATCTTTAAGGGATTAATGATAATTGGTAGAAGAGGATAAATAAGTAGTTTCTTATTTGTTTCTATGAGTTATCTATGTGAGTAGATATTTTATTTGTATGTTTTACTTGTTTGTATGCATACTATCTAGTCTTTTTCTTAAATACTCCCGGATATAACGCTTGGGTGTAGTATTGTTCAAGTTGTGCAGGGATATCTAGCGTGGAGGAGTGTTGGTTCTTGTTTGATTCTATCATATCTCTGTGATTTGTTTAAGAATATTTAACTCCCTCCGCTCTCTACTTGAGGAATCCATGGCCCAAGCTTCAAAGCTTTGGGGAATATTTCTTTTCCTTCTTCCGTCATCATCATCAATATCGTCATCATTATCGTCATCATCATCATCATCAATATCATCATCAACATCATCATTAGCATCATCATCATCCTCATCCTCATCCTCATCATCGTCATCATCATCACCATCATCATCATCATCATCGACATCATCATTAGCATCATCATCATCATTGTCCTCGTCGCCATCATCATCATCCTCGTCGCTATCATCCTTGTTGTCATTGTTGTAGTAGGGTCCCACAGCTACAGGAGAAGCTGCTATTTTGACAGATAGACAGTTTTGGTGGAGATATAAGAGGTAGAGCTATGACACTGTAGCAGGTTTCTAGCTACAGATCAGAGCCGAAAACCGTGACTGTAGGGACAGAGAAGTCAAGGAAGACGACGGTACCTGAGCGGCCGAGAAGAGAGAGCTCACCCACTGCATTGAAGGTAGCGACAGAAGACAGGAGGGCTCAGCTACCCTCATAAAGGAAAAGGAGCAATGAGGTCGAGGCATTGAAGACAAAGGACAGCAAGGGAAGCAACGTCGGTACCCATGGTCAGCGCTCGGAAGCATGGAAGACTGCAGGAAGCTGTGGTGAAGGGAAGTGGTGCATAGTACCCATGATTAGCACCGGGAAGCATGGAAGACCGCAGAGAGCTATGGTGTGATGGATAGCGGCTACCTCAAAGTATAGATACACTGACTGTCACTAGTTAGGGTTTTGGGTTACTGTTGGGACAGGCCCACAGTGTTGTAATGGCGAGACCTTTGGGCCGCCTATAAAGGGATACATTTTGTATTGTAAAAGGGTTGGTCAGATAATGAAGGTATTGTAGACAGTAGAGACAGTAAGTTATTAGACTGTATAGGCTATGTAAAAGCCAAGCTCTGGTTCTGTTATTAGCTGTAGTATCTTACTATAACCAGGAGCTGGCTCATAGAGCATGCATGTAACGATCCGCAGGGATCGACAGAGAGGGAAGAGTATATTGTAAGAGGTGCAATATAGAGGTAGAGAAGAGATCTAAGAGAGAAGGGCTCCAGGCTGTGTGAGGAGTTACCCAGAAGATCTCAAGCTGCATATGCGGTGCAGCAAAACTGTGTTTACCTTCCCCTGAGCTATAATAGAAACACAGTTCTGTGGACATAACTTCCACCTTGGAAGTGATCCACGTAAAACCTGCGGGTTATGTGATGAATGCATGTGATTGTATTTATTTACTGTTATCTGTACTTTGCACCTTGACTTTGTTACAGTAAATGTATGTATGTGTTATTCAGTTCGCAACAATATAGAAGGATAGACATAAGTTGAAGTCTTTGGCATGTTGTAAATGGGTTCATTTATGCTTTGCTTGAAATAGTCACTAGTCGCAGTGCTAAACAGCCCTATATGTTGAGTCTTGCAAGTCGACAAGAACAACACTAAGTGCGCTGAGCCGTGGGAGTAGGATATCGCAGGGAGGCGATACCGCACTGGCAGAGGAGCTGCGGTGCGCGATACCGTAGGTTGAGGACTTAGCGTTGGAGAGGAAGTTACGTGTCACCTGGTGCGCGGCGATGCGATAAGGCTGGAGTCATCGTGAGTCAGTGGAGGTTGCGCGACGCAGAAAGGGACCGCGCAACAGGGAGAGAGAGATCTCGTGGCTAGAAGAGCTGCGAGTTGAGGAGATTGTGCGACGCAAGCAGAAGGGTCACGCGACGCACAGAGCAAGAGACCTCACGGCTAGTAGAGCTGCAAGTCGCAAATAGGATGTCACAGAACCTGGTCCAAGACACTTGAGTCCTTGGCCAACCCATTAGAATCACTTCGGGTGATACTTCAGGCCACTTCGCGGTCTATCGTCGAAAGGGCCAGTGAGCTAGGGGTGTTGTTGGTTAAATACAGTAAACCAGGGCCTGCCCATGATAGCCAACAAATGGTTTCGTTGCCGGTTTTGAACAAATAGAGTGCTGATGTTCTGGTGGCGTCCTACGAGAGACGAACTAAACGAGTGGGTTTGGTCTAACCATAAAGAGTTTGCTGAACGAGAGAACAAGAGTCCTAAGCTGAGTACAGAGGCCTGGTTACAAAAACACATCATTACAGACCTGCATGCGATATTTTTTGCGTCCTTTGGAAATGATCTTTACGACTGGTTATCAAAGTTGACTGATACAAGCATATTCAAAAAGAAAAGAGACATTGTCTGGACACCGGAGCTGATTCAGACCGTGGAGAACCTTGATAATCCTATCACGAGGGCAGTAGACTTCTGGCTTGCGAGTGTGCTAGAAGGCTTCGTCACAGAGTTTGCAGTTGACCAGAGGAAAAGCTTCAGTGAGGCTGAGCGCTATTTCTTCAAAGGATATCGTGGTAAGTACCTAATATCTTTAAACTTGTCCATTAAGATGCTATTACATGAAAAAGGAAAAATGGATCTAGTTTCAGATGAATAAGTAGAAATAGTAATGTCACAAGAGTTTGAAAGTGATTTTGATGACATTGGACGAACACGTAGTGGAAAGAAGTATAAAGTAGATTTCAGATCTCCAATATTTGAAGACAGTTCAGATAGTACTAGACATCAGAGTCATAGTACCACAGAAGGAACAGAGGGGGGTATCCCTTACCACCCTTACACCCCATAGAAACAGACCGGGACTCAGAAAAATCCCGTAGGAACTCCATCCAGTAGCTCACAGACAGTACCTACCACTGCTACATCACCTCCACCTACACCGCCGAGTGGTAGTAACACAATAAATAAACATCCACCACATAGAAATAGAATGGGGGATGATATGAAGCTACCTATATTTAAGGGAACAGGGGCAGAAGACCCAGAGCAGCATTGGTTTCTATGTGAATCCATGTGGACCATTAAAGAAATCAATGACGATAACCTTAAACTTGTACAGTTGGTCACCACACTAAGAGATCGAGCCTTAACATGGTATATAAAGTATACCACAATACCTAGGACACTTGTCCAGGTCAAGACCACCATGATTAAAGAGTTTAAGAAACCTAAGTCTGAGTCATAGTGCATTACAGAACTCAAAGACATCAAGCAGTTACCTATAGAGTCGGTGTGGGACTTTGATCAGAAATTCAAAGCCCTTATCGACCAAGTCAGTTTTGAGTTCGCACCAGAGCAGCATAAGGAATGGTTTATTGCAGCGCTGCTCCCTCACATTAGACTGCTGTTAATGCAACAAAAAGTCCAGACGCAGGACGACGCGTTGGAGATGGCGATGAAACTAGAGGCTTCACCTCTAGCTGAGAGCAGTATAGGCATGGCAACTTTACAAAATCAGTTGGCTAATCTCACGCTACAGTTGCATGAGCTTAAGAAAGGAAAAGAGGTTGCGCAAGACATATGGTGCGTAAGATGTAAAGCACAAGGCTATACCAAAGATGACTTTCCAATATTTGTAGAATATATAGCAACAAGGGCTCCTAACCCCTTACCACAGACCCATGGACTGTGGTGTGAAATATGCAAAACACGAGGACATCTACCTCACCACTGCCCTCTACTTCAGAAGTACGTGCAAACACCTAAGAACTTATACTGCGTCTTCTGCAAGTCTGTAGGCCATGATGAACACGATTGCAGAGCCTATGATATCATGGTCGGGAGCAAGCAAGACTTGTACAGGGTCCAGTTAGAGACACAGGGTCCAGCAGCAGGACCACAACATGATTCGGCTTATGGAGGCAGTGGAGGAGGATTCAGAGGATGAGGCCGTGGAGGAGGCTTTGCATGAGGAGAAAGCTTTGGCAGAGGAGAAGGTTTTGGCGGTGGTCGCGGACCAGTTACTTGTTACAACTGTGGAGTTGTAGGACATTATGCTAGAGACTGTCAGAGTCCCACCACCACATGTAACTATTGAAAATCTTATGATCACACTATAGAGGAGTGTCCTACCTTGATAGCTAAGATCAGAGAACCTAAGCCAGCAGTACACCAGAACATCCAGCTTATTGCTGCTGAGCAGGAAGAGCCAGAACCAAGAGTCAATATTATGACTCGCAGCGGTGTTTCTACCAATGGGACATCGTAGGAGACGGAAAAGAACACAGGTCAGGAGTGGGTACGCAGAGATCCTAATAAAGTAACACCACTCGACCTGCAGAAGAACAAACAGACATTTCAGGAAGCTAAGGATTTCTTTTATGACCCTACGCAATCAGGATCACAGGTACCGCCATCTAGGGGCATACCGCAGCAAGCACCTTGTGGTGATAGCCTTGTACAAACATTGCAGGCTACCACATCGGGAAGATGCAATGAGGACGAGATGACAGGAAGTGTACATTCCTTCCTGCAGAGTTTTCTAAAACTTGTAAGAAATGAGCAAGCTATCACGGAACTTCAGCGCATTATAGATCAGTCTCAGCCATCTTCTTCCATGAGCAGTAGAAAACGTGTTGTTCATAATATTACAAGACATACAGGAACGGGAAGAGAGATGCGACTCACAGCACAGGTTGGAGAATTTGAAATGGATGAGGTGATCCTAGATCTGGGATCAGATGTAAATGTTATGACTAAGTAGACATGGGAACAGATGGGTAGCCCTAAGTTAATCAGATCGCCTATCCATCTGAGATTAGCTAATCAGCAGCATGTATCACCTCTGGGTCGGTTACCGCAGGTGCCAGTTGACATTGACGGAGTTTGCAGCTTTGCGGACTTTGAAGTTATAGAAATCATTGGCGATAGTAGACCGTATCTAGCACTACTAGGCATTGATTGGGAAATCGGTAACATGGTTGTTATCGACCTAAAGAGAAGACAAATGACCTTTGAGGACGCGCAGATCCGGGTCATCGCACTGTTGGATCCTTTTCAGGGTCCTATATATATTGAACCTATCCGAGCAGAGGAGGAGGCACGTAACATGGAGAGCCTCTATCAAATGACCACAAACCATAGCGACTACGTCAATCCGACTGAAGAAGGGAACAATAGTTGGAGATGCGATAGCTCATGTGCATTGGATTCAGATGTTGGTCTAGAGAACTGGCAGAACAGACTTCACGAACTCTTAGCGCGTATATGCACGTACTTGACTAAGTCACTGCGATGGATTGGCACAGAGATTAATGAGATTCCATCCTTTCATGGTCTAACAGATATCTAGGACTTTCTTGAGCAGTTTTAACAACAAATTCCTCATGAGCAGAGGATCGCAACTATGGACCTTGCAGTACGAGCCACACCTGGAAGATGGTGGTATGCACATAAAGAGAGTATCGCATCATGGGACGATATTAAAAGATTGATGGCGATCAGATTTTCTGTCGACAGAGAGTATGTCCAGCAGAAATACACAGGAGAGAGTGACCCTAGGACACATATTCAGACATGTGAACAGAATTGGTCGGACATTCCCGAGGATGAATGGGTTCACCGATTCATTCATAATTTGGATACAAATCCAAGGAACTGGTATACAGATACTGAACTGCGCAAGGGAACAACTACATGGCCACTTATGATAGACAGCTTCCTACTCACCTTCGCTTTTGAATCTGAGTATCCAAGTGTTGATCGGGCCCTAGATATAATAAAGAGTAAGATATTTCAGGACTATACCATATCAGTGTCAGCTCAACCTGAGTGGACTATTCAGCTAAAAGAGGCGTTAGAGTGTTATAATTTTGCATCTGAACCAGAGGAGGAGGATGAGGATCCTCGCGACACCAACATTCCGGAGTCAGAAGGGACTCGCGATGTTGAGGGACCACAGTTAGAAATTCCAGCAATCACAGAGCCCATCAAGATTAAAAAGATAAATATTGGCACAGATACAGAACCTAAATTTGCCTCTATTGGAGACTATTGGAATGATGAAACAGTCAGACAGATTGTAGACTTGTTACATGACTATCAGGACCTGTTTCCCACTAAGTTCACAGAGATGAAGGGAATAGTCGGAGACCTGGGAATAATGAGGATACCATTGAAGGAGGATGCTAGACCAGTGAAACAGCGCCCATATAGATTAAATCCGCGATATAAAGAAAAAGTAAAGGATGAGATCGATAAGATGCTAGTAGCAGGCATCATTGAGCATGTAGAAGAAAGCGAATGGGTTAGCCCCATGGTCGTACAAGAGAAGAAAACCAAAGGAGACATCAGGATCTATGTCGATTTGCGCAAGCTCAACGATGCATTGCTTCACGATCCATTTCCGACACCATTCACTAATGAGGTGTTAGACAACATGAGAGGACAGGAGGTCTACTCCTTCACTGATGGATTTTCAGGCTATCATCAGATCAGAATCCATCCAAAAGATCTATCTAAGACTACCTTTGCAATAGAATGGGGCTCGTTCTAGTATACGGTAATGCCCTTTGGTCTTAAGAATGCACCAGCTATATTTTCTAGAGTAGTAGTTGCTGTATTTAAAGAGTACATCCATAAATTCCTAGAAGTTTATTTTGATGATTGGACTTTATTTGGATTAATTGACAAGCACATAGGAGACTTAAGATTGATGTTAGAGAAATGTAGGTATTACCATATTTCTCTGAACTTGAAGAAATGTATATTTTGTGCGCCATTTGGTATTTTGTTGGGTCATATTGTGTGCAAACAAGGCCTGATGGTAGATCCCACAAAGATTGCCATCATTGTAAATCTTCCAGCACCCAACTCAGTCAAGAAACTGAGGACAGTACTTGGTCATATCGGGTATTACAGAAAGTTCATCAAGGGCTACGCAAAGATTACAGCACGAATGGAGAAATTGATAAAGAAAGATGTAAATTCCTATGGAATGAGGAATGTCAGCAGAGTCTAAACACACTTAAAGAAAAGATGGTTACAGCGCCCATCCTAGTATTTCCAAACTGGACTAAGCCATTTCATGTACATGTGGATGCATCTGGCATCGCACTAGGGGTTGTCTTAACGTAACCAGGAGAAGGGGATATTGATCATCCTATCGCATACTCCAGTAGAAAGCTATCGACGGTGGAAAAGAACTACACCATGACAGAAAGAGAAGGCCTAGCTATGGTGTACACGCTGCAGAAGTTCAGGCACTACCTATTGGGTGCCTCGTTCAAGATGTTTACTGACCATTCCGCATTGAAGTATCTGGTCAATAAGCCAGTGTTAGGGGGGAGAATCTGCAGATGGTTACTCCTCTTTCAGGAGTATGATTTTGAAATCATTGTTAAACCAGGAAGATTGAACGCTGGACCTGATCATCTGTCATGGATAGAATCAGGAGAAGAGCCAAGTAACCTAGAGGACAATTTGCCAGATGTGCAGTTGTTTTCTATCCAGATCGCAGATGACTACTATGCTGATATTATTCACTTTCTCACTATAGGATTAGCGCCTGATGAGTTTACTAAGCAGCAAAAGAAGCAGTTGGTTGTTAAAGCAGTAGACTTCACCCTGATCATAGGACACATATACAAGTTAGGACTGGATGAAGTTTTACGCAGACGTGTTATGCCGCATGAAAAAGACGCTATTATCAGAGAGGCACATTCAGGAACCGCAGGAGGTCATTTCGCAGGAAAGTCGACTGCGCAGAAAATCCTAGATGCAGGATTATGGTGGCCTACGTTGCATAAGGATACCAAGGACTTTTGTAGATGCTGCGATATCTGCCAGAGGGTAGGAAAACCCCCGCGACGCGATGAAATGCCGCTGCGACTGCAGGTTACGCTGCGCGCATTTGACAAGCGGGCTATAGAATTTGTGGGTCCTATCAACCCACCAGGAAAGCGCACTGGTGCGAGATATATTATCACTGAAACAGAGTACCTCACCAGATGGGTAGAGGCCAAAGCAGTAAGAAATTGTGATGCTGCTACAGCTGCACAATTCCTTTTTGAGAACATCATCAGTAGATTTTTCTGCCCCGTAATTTTGATGAGCGATCAAGGCACACATTTCTTGAACCGCACCATTGAGGCCTTGAAAGAAGAATTCCAGATTCAACACCATAAGAGCACTCCCTACCACCCACAGGTTAATGGTACGGTGGAGGCCTTTAATAAGATTTTAGAAAACGCTCTTACTAAGATCTGCAACAACCAAAGGAATGATTGGGACCTCAGAGTTAACGCTGTATTATGGGTGTACAGGACCACATGCAAGAAACTTACAGGACACACACGTTTTATCTTGGTGTATGGACAAGAGGCTATTATGCCTATGGAGTATATTCTTCCCAGTTTAAGAATCGCTCAGATTATCATGATGATTGATATAGACACAGTGGAGGAAAGGATAGCATAGCTGCTTGCCTTAGAGGAAGACAGATTCATCGCCGGATTCCATCAGAAAGTGCAGAAGGAACGAGAAAAATCTTGGCATGACAGACACATTAAGAGTAAGACTTTCCAGATCGGAGACCTAGTACTCCTCTATGACAGTAAATTCATTAAGTTTCCAGGGAATTTCAAGACGCATTGGCTGGGGACATATCAGATACAACAAGTTACAGAGGGAGGTTCCGTTCAGCTTAGCCAGCTGAATGGGGAGCTTCTTCCCACATTGATTAATGGCAGTAAGCTTAATCTCTATAGTGATAGCCACCCCACCTCTCAGCCCTAGCTTAGCCAGTTTATGGTGGTGCAGATGTCCAGTGTAGTTGGAAGGAGGCATCGCACCAGGAACTAGTCTACACCGGTAGGTATTATAGGTATGAGGAATCGCATAAGGTCAGTTCATTTTGCGTAAGTCATCAGTGGCTTGCGGGTTAAAAAAAAAAACAAAAAAAAACGCTTGTTTGTTTGCACAGGTGATGCAGTGTTGCAGTGCTGCAATGTGATGTTTCCCCGTGCCACGTATCCGGTTTTGCAACCGACAGAGGGCCAGTCAAGTCACCTTCTGATAGGCAGTTAATGAGGAAATGACCGGTATACCTTACCGTAGATTTGGGAGTAGCATAATTAATTTTCCATATTTGGAAAATCTTCGACGAGACCGGCGCTTGTACACACACGCTTCGAGGGAAATGTGATCGGATTTCAGCATTTATTGAGGATCGGATGACAGGTGTGGTCTCGCCCATGCAATTATTATGACCAACGGGTTTAGTCAAGATGACCGTTGCATCTGGGATTGTTTCCTTCGGCATAAAGGAAGAAAGTGTTCATTCGAGAGGGTTACACTTGCAAAAACCCGAGAGCTATAGAGTAAGATGTTAAGAGTTCCCTGTGCAGAGTTCACCCCGTTACAGAGTGCCGTGATTCCCAGAGTTCGAATCCATTGCACGCCCAGGATATTCCACCAAGTGGGTTCTGTCCGAGGACGAACCTATAGAAGACATTTTGAGAAGGTTTGAGCATGACGGCCTTAGAGGTATTATGATGACACCACCTAAGGGTGCCCAACCAAGTTCATCACAGACCAGATAGCCACCATAGACGAGGAGCCACTCTCAGATACTAGAAGAATCCAGTTCGGAGTTGGAGGAAGAAGTTCATAACGAAGCAGACTACATTATGCCACGAGCCGAAGATGCACCAGAAGTAAAAATTCCCAAGAGTGGTAAGTTTCCTGTTCCCATACCACAGATTGATTCTCGAGTAAAGGAAGATGGAGAACTATTAGGATATGCAGCTATTGCTAAATTCATAGATTATAACCTGGCCGACGCTAAGACATATCCCCAGTTCCTGCTGGATCAGTACCTTACAATTCAGAAGAACCCAAGGACAGGTGCAGACGAATATGTTCCCATGGACCATGTTCAGATTCTTGAGCGCTCAGGCCTGCTCAATTTGTTAAGACTACCACATTTAATGCCATGGTGCGCATCCTACTTTCTTGTTTACATGGAGGTTACCTTTGGCTTGGTAACAAGGTCGACCTGAACATCGACCTCATGCATCGCATCACCGGATTTTCCAAGACTGGTCAACACCCGATGATAGATACAACATGAAAGACCAAGGAACCCAAGCTACCACCCGCCCTAGTTTCCAAGTACCAACTACAGAGAGGAGGTCGGGCTTATGACATTGCAAGCATATTAGACAAAACACTCAGCTTTATAGCTAGTCTGCTTGCAGGAAGACTATTAACTAAGGTTCGGCCCAAGGAAGTTACAGGGTCTGTAATTAAACTTGCTATACAGGTTGCAGAGGGGGAACCGTTCAACTGGTCTTTATTTTTGTTAAATATGTTTCAAGCAGATTGTTTGGCGGCATAGGATGAGGCCAGCCACCATTTTCATTTTTCATGGTTGATTATACTCTGTGCATTTGTAGGGTGGAAGGAGCCGCCCCATGCCCAATTTAGGCAGCTAGAAAGTGGTGAGCCCAGAGGGGTGCACTATACAAACCTGTGGGAGACTAGCAACCAAGAAAAGAAAAAGCTCAATGCGATAGTATTCTATGAATACTATGCGCTGCTGAAGAAAGTCGTCCTAGAAGTACCATGGATCAGCAAGGAGGTTGTAGACACATACGATAATCGGCTTCATTTTATGGTGGACCTCCATAGAATCCACCTGAGACCAAAGAGGACTAAAAGGGATGATTGGGCTCCTGGCTGGTTCAGGATGACAGCGCAGGATATCGAAGGCATCATCAAAGACTTTGATTACCAATGGAAGCAGGAGTACGAAGATACCACACCTCTACAATTAGATACTGCACAGACAGACCCAGTAGACAAGGGCAAAGACAGAGTAGAAACCTAGACACAGGATGCAGAGGACACACCAGAGGAGGAGCCCAAGAAGAAAAAACAAAAGGTTACAAAGCCAAGTGGGGAGATTAAATTGACTGTTGATGACTATGAGAAAATCGCAGTACGAATAAGGGACATAATGAGTGACACATTCCAGGCGATGCAGGCATCGTAGGGCAAGCTGCAGGGGGCCATAGACCAGCAGCTAGGTGAGTTGAAAACATTGACTGAGAAAGCTGCCATAATCCACACTCAGTTGAACAAGGCGCCAGCAGGAGAAAGTTTGAAACAGTCGATCTCCCATGAGGAGATCCTAGCGAAGGGTCGTCTCAACACAGTTTTGATTCCACCAGGGAGCATCAGATTCCCTGCATCGATGACGGATCCACCAGTACAGTTTAGGAAACCTGTTGAGGTTAACCTCACATATTTTCACATTGATCAGTTGCAGATGATCCAGCAGCAACTAAGCACAGAGCTCAGAGGTAGAGAGCTTGTGACTTATGAAGAAAATACGCAGCTGATGCAGAAGAATGCAGCACTCGCCACCAGCTTTCAGAAAAAGGAAGATGAATTACGAACATATGAAGAAAGAGAACATGATCTTTCTCAAGTTCTACAAAGCATCGCATTGTAGTTACCCCAATGTCACATTGAGTTCGCCTTGCCTCTTCCGCAGAAGGTAAGAAGAGTTGCAGACAGAGCAAAGGCTCTGGAGGAAATAGTAGCCAGGATGGAAGAAGCAACGGCCAAGATGGAGGAAGACCACAAAGTGCAGATCAATGAGCTTGAGGCTCGTGCACGAGACACTTCCCAGGCAGACAAGCAAGCGAGAGTAGAGGTATTTCGACTCACTTCTGCACAGATGCAGTCTCTCATCGACGATGCACTGTCAGTAATAAATGATGTGACGAACACATGGTCGGACTTGGATCAGCCGCCTGAGAAAGTAGAAATCCAGCAAAATATTCAGTAGATAGAGAATACCACGGCGGCAATGAAAGAAGAAATTAAGAGCTTAGCAGCTCTTCAGAAGATGAGGAAGACAAAGGAGATGAACCGCTTGCAGTAGGAAGCGCAGTGTTTAAGAACAAAGGAGATACACATCAATGACCTACTTCAACCCTACCAGGAGCAAATCACTGAATTAGTCGATACGGTTGAGCAGAAAGTGAGGGAGTTCACTACCACTAGAGAGGAAACTGACGCAACAGAAGATGCCAGTATTAGTCAATATTTGCTTGACTCGGCACGAGAGCGTGTCGAAGTGATGCAGAAGGAAGTCGCAGGACTTCGTAACAAGTTGCAATGGACTTCGCAGGAAGCCAAGGAGAAGCTACAGCAGGAGAAGCCCGTTGGTAGTGGCTCGGGGGTGAGCCACAAGTAAGTGTTAGGGGACTTTTGGAGTAGGGTCCCACAGCTATAGAAGAAGCTGCTATTTTGATGGATAGACAGTTTTGGCAGAGATATAAGAGGTAGAGCTACGACACTGTAGCAGGTTTCTAGCTACAGATTAGAGACAAAAACCGTGACTGTAGGGACAGAGAAGTCAAGGAAGACGACAGTACCTGAGTGGCCGAGAAGAGAGAGTTCAACCACTGCATTGAAGGCAGCGGTAGAAGACAGGAGGGCTCAGCTACCCTCATAAAGGAAAAGGAGCAACGAGGCCGAGGCATTGAAGACAAAGGACAGTAAGGGAAGCAGCGCCGGTACCCATGGTCAGCGCTGGGAAGCATGGAAGACTGCAGGAAGCTGTGGTGAAGGGAAGTGGTGCATATTACCCATGATCATCGCCGAGAAGCATGGAAGACCGCAGAGAGCTGTGGTGTGACGGATAGTGGCTACGTCAAAGTACAAATACGCCAACTGTCACTAGTTAGGGTTTTGGGTTACTATTGGGACAAGACCACAGTGTTGTAATGGCGAGACCTTCGGGCCGCCTATAAAGGGATACATTTTGTATTGTAAAAGGGTTGGTCAGATATTGAAGGTATTGTAGACAGTAGAGACAGTAAGTTATTAGACTGTATAGGCTGTGTAAAAGCCAAGCTCTGGTTCTGTTATTAGCTATAGTATCTTACTGTAACGAGTAGTTGGCTCATAGAGCATGCATGTAATGATCCGCAGGGATCGACAGAGAGGGAAGAGTATATTGTAAGAGGTGCAATATAGAGGTAGAGAAGAGATCTAAGAGAGAAGGGCTCCAGGCTGTGTGCGGAGTTACCCAAAAGATCTCAAGCTGCATATGCGGTGTAGCAGAACTGTGTTTACCTTCCCCTGAGCTATAATAGAAACACAGTTCTATTAACGTAACTTCCACCCTGGAAGTGAACCACGTAAAACCTGTGGGTTATGTGATGAATGCATGTGATTGTATTTATTTACTGTTATCTGTACTTTACACCTTGACTTTGTTACAGTAAATGTATGTATGTGTTATTCAGTTCGCAGCAATATAGAAGGACAGACATAAGTTGAAGTATTTGGCATGTTGTAAATGGGTTCATTTATGCTTTGCTTGAAACAGTCACTAGTCGCAGTGTTAAACAACCCTATATGTTGAGTCTTGCAAGTCGACACGAACAACGCTAAGTGCGCTGAGCCGCGGGAGTAGGATATCGCAGGGAGGCGATACCGCACCGGCAGAGGAGCTGCGGTGCCCGATACCGTAGGTTGAGGACTTAGCATTGGAGAGGAAGTTACATGTCACCTGGTGCGCGGGGATGTGATAAGGCTGGAGTCATCGCGAGTTAGTGGAGGTTTCGCGATGCGGAAAGGGACCGCGCGATAGGGAGAGAGAGATCTCGTGGATAGAAGAGCTGCGAGTTGAGGAGATCGTGCGACACGAGCAGAAGGGTCGCGCGACGCGCAGAGAAAGAGACCTCACGGCTAGCAGATCTACGAGTCACAAATAGGATGCCACAGAACCTGGTCCAAGACACTTGAGTCCTTGGCCAACCCATTAAAATCACTTCGGGTGAGACTTCAGGCCACTTCGCGGTCTGTCGCCGAAAGGGCTAGTGAGCTAGGGGTGTTGTTGGTTAAATATAGTAAACCCGGGTCTTGCCATGATAGCCAATAGTCATCATCGTCATCATCATCATCATCATCATCATCATCATTAGTATCATCATCAACATCATCATTAGCATCATCATCACCATCATCCTCATCGTCATCATCATCATCATCGTCGTCGTCTTAGATGATGATGATGATGGTGATGTCGATGCCGATGATGATGATGATGATGATGATGATGCTGACGATGCTAATGATGATGATGATGATGATGGTGATGATGATGGAAACGATGATTAGCGCATGGTTAGCGCATTACGTAGCCGCAATGGCAGAAGACAGAAAGACTATAAGTCGGATGGTTAGCGCATTACGTAGCCGCAATGGCAGAAGACAAAAAGACTATGGGCTCCGTAGAAAATAAAACATATCGACGAGTGGAAGAACTAAGGACTACGGAATAATAGTCCTATTCATAGCCGCAATGGTGGAAGACCATCAAATTGTGAGTTCTGCGGTCAACATAAAACATTGGTGAAAGGAAAATTTATATGGCTGATGGTTAGTCCGTTCCGGATTCGCCGTTGCGGAAGAAAATCAGACTACGACTTCCACTTTCAAATGAAAAATGCAGCGATCGAAAGTTTCCATCACTAAACGCTGGCGATGATGAGCTCAATGCAACTGTCGTGTCAGTGACACAAGAGACTAACCCTCTGATCAAACATTTAAAAAACGCTCTGATAGAGAAAACAAATCATCGAAAAACAAAGGTTTAAGCAGTAAAGCGATGGAAACATAAAACAACAACAACTTCCGTCCAGGCATCGGGGATCAGAAAGACTAATCATAAAGTGTCGAAGGGAAAAAATTCATTGGCATGCAGACTCACTAAGGATCGGGTGATTAGTTCAAATAAGAACCACAATGGCAGGTGACAGAAAGACTACGGGCTCCGCGACCAACTGAGGATATCGGCGATCAGAAGCTCAGAGGCCTAACCGGTACTGCATCGGCAGATAAACCAACTAAGCGGCAGAAATATAGTTTACTAGAAAGCTGCGACGATGGATTTCAAACCAACTATGGGTCTTGGTAATCATAAAACCATCGGCGATCGGAGCAGTTATATGGCGGACGGTTAGTCTACTGAGGAGCCGCATCAACGGATGACATAAGGACTATGGCTTTCGATTAAAGTTATAAACCATTCCGAGAGAGAAAAGAAAAATATCACAAAGTCAAAAAACCTCAGCATTGGAAAAGAAAAGAGCTAACAGTCCGAACATTCAGCGTTTAGCTTCCGCAACAGCAAAAAACGTAAAGACTACGGGTTCCGTTTTACTGTCCAAAAAATTTCGACAACGAAAATTTATCGATAAACAAAAGATTAAGTGTTCAAAATATTTAGGCTGGGGAGTGATGAAAATAGTTTGTTTAACCCCCGAAACAGTGACAACAAAGAGAAACAAGCTCCGACTTGAACGTAAATAGACTTCCGATAGCGATGAGGGAAATTATTTAGACGAAAAAGACATCATTTTCAAAACTACACCGTTAACGCGTTTGCCGACAAGAAGTAGTTTTCTAAAAAGCATGAAAGCAATTGACCTCACTTCAAACCAAACTGTAGCAGAGGGAAGAACAAAACAGATTTCATGAATCCACTCACTCCCAGGCAATATAAAATAAAAAATAAGGGTCCAAAATTTCAAAAAATTTGGGAGAAAAGTTGCAGCTGCAACATACTTATAAGCATATCCCTAGGGAACATAATATAGTTGCTGTCTCAATGGCTAACTACATGCTAGATTGGCATATTGCCCATTCATGATGTTAAAATCAAACATGGTACATTGTAAATAAACATTTAGAAACACATAAAACTCGTAGAAAATGCATTTTCCATTTGAAACATATAAACACCGTGTAAAAGTCTGTATATATATACACAAAAAAGTTTACAAAAAATAGGTCCCGAGACCTCCTCTGAAGCATGTAGGCTTTCAGAAAAAATCATCATACAAAATCCTGAAGCTATCAGCTTTCAGTACATGTCTCATACACTAGTGGTGCTTGTGATAGCACATCACTGCTCAAGCTACCCTACGTAGCAGCCTACTAAATCAACTCGGTACTCCCACTGTAGATATCTGATATCTCATCGGGAGGTCATCTATGTCAGGATTTGGGATGTCCAAGGTCACCCTCTCCAGGTTCTCCTCCAGCTCCCTGGTGATATCATCACCTTGTGGTACAAAGCGAGCTCCAGCTCACCTATTCAACGGAGATGCTCCTCTAGGTCATGTTGCTCCAACATCTGCATGAGAATTTACAGGTCTTGTCGCTTAACATAAAAAATATAAAAATTTTAAAAACATAAAAAATTTTCATCCATTTTAGGGTTTCTTGCTTCTTACCGATATCACCCCACTGGCTGCCAGGTGGGAGTGGTAGGTCAGGATCTCCGGTGAAGTCCGTTCCTGCATAAGCGTAATCCTCAACCATGAGGATCTAATCTCAGAGCCATCTAAAGAACGGATCGCTGAACTTCACTCTTCCCCTACCTGCTCCTGTACGAGCCATGACCTGGACCCACCTCAGCATACGGGGGTCCCATGCTCTCAAACTATGGAAGACCATTTGAGGTCTCATCTATGGAACCCGCTCGAAGAAGAAGCAAGGTAAAATGGAACCAAAGCCGAAACGCTTCAGCTCTCCCTGCCGACACTTAGTCAGCTGATCCTTGAAGATTGGAAGCATTGCTTCCACCCAGTTGAACACCATGGGTTCCATGGCCTCTATGGTGTACAACATGTGTGCTCTAGAAGCCTGGTGCACACCCTGACTCCCAGCCACCCTCTGCATGGTAAAAAAAATGGTTTGTAGGGCCCTATCCATCACTGATATCTGGTAGTAATGTCCCCACCACGGGAACTTATCAATGAGATGGGAGCACCCCATCTCGAGAGACCTGTCAGGAAGTAGATATCCTCTACTTCCACCGTAAGGATATGGGCCCCCACCTCGAATATTGCTGCTCTGGATTCCACATCCATAGTATATGTTCCAGTAACCGTTCATGTGACACCATGCTTGGGGTCCAGAATATCAGCATCCCATAGTCCCATAATGTGGCAATACAACCCGCATTTCTCTCAGTAGCAACCTCCTCATTGTCACGCATTCTTTCTTTCCATATCACCATGTTTTGAGCAACCTAGACCTGCCAAAAACAATAATGGCATGCATTAGAGTCTTCCCCAATCATTAAAAATCAAAGGAATGAATTTATGTTTCCCATGCTATTAGTTTAACTTATCCACGGTCAACATCGCCTATGCACCGTTGGAGACAGGCGGTGGCACCGCCTGTCCACTGTGTTATTGGCACGGTTCTTGGGTGGTACCACGTATCCTGCAAGGGGTAGCCGTGGTGCCCACATTTTGGGTTTTAGGGCTTTCCATATGAGCCAAAAACCCCACCAAATCTCAAAATAAATACTATGAAATAAAAGAGATAGGTATTAACTGTTACCTGCAACTGACGATGCTTAAAACGGACGGTGGAAACTCCCAATATCAGTTGCGGAAGATATGGCTAAGAAAATGCTCCAAGTGCTCTTTTCTAGTGGTAAATAGTGAAATGATTTGATTTTTTACTATTTACTTAACTTATATAGACATTTTTGGGTCCGACTTACTATAGTTTTGATATAAAATCATGTTTTAGGCAAAACATATCTGTTGTAATCCCTTAATGCTAGTTTTAAATGCATTTAACACTTGTTTTTGAGGCTATTGCAAGATAGGGAACTCTAGCAAAAAAGCTTTGAAAGTTTGTTAATGGCTTTTTTGTACTTTCATAAAATAGAAAAGGTCATTGAGCATTTATTTATGACACATTGTCACGCTCGTTAAAATATAGTATCAAAGGTCTGAGTCCATTTCAAGTTTCTTTCCAGGCTCGTAAAAATCAACATTGTGTAAAGAAGTGTCATGGAGTCTTCTTTTCACATCTTTTTTCAGACTCCTTAAACATGAAAAGATCGTCGAGTCTGTTTCTGAATCTTTCCAGGCTCGTAAAAAGTGACATTGTGTAAAGAAACCTCACGGAGCCCTCTTTAAACTCTTTTTAGGCTCCCTAAATACGAAAAGATTGTCGAGCGATCTTGTCTTCTTCACACTCATTAAATTATTTGAAGAGTCGTCCATTTGACGGTAGGTTATCTCTTTTTTTGGTTCGGATTGGACTATTTACGAAAAAGGAACACTCCATCCAATCATGACTAGAAGAGTTCTCTAAGGTATGATTTTATAATTTTTTCGGGCCTTAGAGACTAAATCATAGGAAAAAGGACCCCTTTGGAGTCTTCTTCCGTATTTGTTCAGACTCTCTAAACATGAACGATGCCAAGTTTTATTTCAGTGGAATCGTTAAATTAAACATTGAGAGACCCGTTTTGGGAACGAACCCCTCCTCTCTCAGGTTCGTAAAACATATGAGTTTGGACTTGTCTTCTAACAAGCTGTATCGAGTGTTTGTTACCCTCTTTGAACTCTTAAAACCGAGAAGAGGCACTCATTGATCATGATGGGGGAAATGGGAAGGGAATCATTTTGAAAATAATGGCAGTTGTTTGTCATTACCTTTGAACACGACACTTGTCTGCACAATCATGTCAGTCAATTGGGTATTCAACTAATCTCCGTGACGATCCACTTTCATGAGTCATGTCAATCCTTTGAGTGTTTCAAAAGAATGCATTGTCCACTATCGCATTGTGAGTTTGTCCCATTCAGTCATGCTGCCAAGTTCTTTTGTCGTGTCGCCCGATGTTCAAAGGGGATTTGAAGAAGTTTTACCTCTATAGTGTACACAGTCTTTGTTTCAATATCTTTGAGTCAGTCATATGGTTACTACATCCACATTATTCCAGAACTATGTTCCGAGTTTCGTGTCATCGATGTGGGACTCATCATGGCCCTCCTTCGATGAGACTATTCCCGTCAACATCAGCTCATCATCCGGGAAATATTCTTAGAAACAATATTTGGTACCTTGAGATTTGTATGTCTTAATGACAGATTCTCTCGCTCTCGACATAGGTTCACATCATTGAACTTTTATCGAGAGAATCGACTGGGTGTTAGACATCAGGACACCTATTCACACTCAGTAGATTGTACTAGAGTACCTTGGGAATCATTGACATTAGTGGTGATCTCCCTCGCACTTGTTAACGGTTCACATCATTGGCTGACAATCAAGTGGTTTCTACAATGTTTGACTTCAGATCATTGTAATCAAATGGATAGAATCATACTTTGTGGAAGACAAGACAAAGACCCTGGGTATTTGTTTAAAGCGCTCTTTGATTTTCCCCAGGTTGTGATGGAGTTTTGTATATCTAGCATGGATCCACATTTGTATGGTCATGGCTATGCTCAAATTTGTGTCTGTATGACATAGATCTACATTGTATGTCTGGTAGCTATGTCCAAGTTTGAGTCCTCTATCACATGGATCTACGCTGTATTCTAGTAGCCATGCTTGTTTATTCCTCTCATGGATCTGCCTTGTATTGGCCTGCAACCATGAGTTTGGTTACTTGTGTCTATGAATCAACATACTGATGTACTACAGATGCCTACTTGACAACATGCTCCAATCGAGCTGACATTTTCATCTCATGGCGACGACTTGTTCTCTCAAAGCTCTTGTTTATCGTATCCCTCTAAGACTCATGCTTTGGGGGGCATCCTGTTATACCAAAATCCTATCACCATCATGTGATAAGACATTTGACATACCTACTTGCCATGAATCCTAGCTCTTGGAGTGGAAACCCATACTAAATGTCAATCTTTCAGGAAAATTCCCAACACTGCGGTTACCTTGTTAGCCAGAAGTGGTACCTTGTTCTCACCACCTATCCCTTGTTATCCATAAGCGGTGCCACCGCTTATGGCCCTTAGTCCATAAGCGTTTCTTACCAGAACCGCTCTGTCATTGAAGGAGAAATGCGATACCCTGGGTAAACATGGAAAAAGAGAAGTTTCTTGAGGCTTCTAGATGATAAGCCTCGTGTCCTCCCTTATCCCTATTGTTGTGGGATTAGTTTAGCTCGAGATCCCTCATCCTAGGATCTTAGAGGCCACCTCACCCACTTATGTCTCAACCATCCGTATCCATTTAGCCTTATAAATACAAGCTTATGGCCATGGTTGAGGGGGAGATCTCTTAAGGTATTGTTATGCTATTGGATTGATCACTTGGTCCATACCATTGGAGAGCATAGAGAGAGCTAGAGTCAGAGTTTACAGGGATGAGAATGCTTGGTTTCATGGAGATGCATGTCAACACTAAGGCTTGGTTGTAAACTTATTCATATTTCTATATTAATGCAAGTTGATTTCTATCCCACATATATTGTTGTTGTTCGATTTCACATGTATGTTGTTAGATTCCTTAGTCACTAACATAGATCAGTAGTTTATATTTTGGCTGCCTTGATCTATTTGCGTGTTGAAGCTTATCGCAGGTACACATGGTAACGATCGAAGCATTGCATTCCAGGTATCTACGGTGTCTAGGGAGAGTCTTCAACCTCTATCCTCTATTTGTTTTGGATCTGAACCATTCTGACCAGTGGAACACCTTACTGTCCGTAGGAGGTGGAATATTCCAGCTAACAGGAAGCTAATGTCTGATTTATTTGATCTCCAGTTAGATGCTACTTGCATATATTACAACAACCAGAGTTGTGTGAAGTTGTCAAAGAACTCGGTGTTCCATGAAAATTCGAAGCATATCGAGATCATATATCACTATATCAGGGATATGGTGCAGAGAGGAGCAGTGAAGCTCCAGTATGTTGCGACGGATGGACAGATAGATGATGTGTTGACAAAGCCATTGGACAGAGTGAAGTTTGAGTACTTTAGGGAGAATCTTGGTGTTCTCCAGATCGAGATTCCTTCCAAGGGGAAGTGATGAGCCCATGAGCCATTCTGACATGGTGAGAGGATCGCTTCCTTCCATGGTCAGATGTAAGGGTTGAGCCATTCTATCACGGTGAGAGGATTGGTTCCCTACATGTCAAATATGAGTGCTGAGCCATTTTGATGTGACTGTAGGATTGGTTCCTACATGATCAGATATAAGTGCTGAATGCCATTCTCTGAATGGAGGCACCTGGTTAGTTACCAGGAATACTCAGCCTAGGGTTGAGAGCCATTTTGATATGACTGTGGGATGTGTTCTCACATTATTAGATATAAGTGCAGGGAAATTCTGATGTGATTGAGGGATGTGTTCCCACATGATTATATATAAGTGATGAATGCCATTCTCTGGGAGAATGGAGGCACCTGATCAGTTACCAAGAATTCTTAGCCTGGGGATGAGAGCCCTTTTGACATGTAGGTTGGATTGGTTCCTCACATGGTCGAATGTAAGTGCAAGGCCTTTTCGACATGTAGGTTGGATTGGTTCCTCGCATGGTCAAATGTAAGTGCAGAGCCTTTCTGACATGTATGTTGGATTGGTTATTCACATGGTCAAATGTAAGTGCAGAGCCTTTCTGACATGAATGCTAGATTGGTTCCTCTCATGGTCAGATGTGAGTGTTGGGTCTTTCTAACATAGATGATTGGATTGGTTCCTCTCATGGTCAGATGTGAGTGCTGGGAGTGCCTTTATGACATGTATGTTGAATGTGTTCCTCGCATGGTCAGATGTAAGTTCTAGGCAGGCCATTCTGACTTAGGGTGAGATATAAGTCATGAAAAAGACCTACATGGAGGCTAGGCCTACAACTAGCATGGAAAAGGGCTGCGTCTATAGAGCTTCCTGTGACAAGAAGAATCAAGATATAGCACCTATGATGATGATCCAATAGAGATGTTCCAGAACCAGAGATGATCCAGATCCAGTGATGATCCAGATCCAGTGATGAATATGACTTGAAGATGAATATGACGAGAACTTGAAGATGATTTAGATGATACAGAGAAGAAGACTTGTGCTGATAAATTGTGTTGAGAGAATACCTTCCTAGTTAAGAGGGAGTGTTGATGTAATTGTAACTTCGGAATGTATTCACTTGTATATATTATGTATTGTACCCCAATGTTTATTCTGGGAAGTGTTTGTAATGTAGATGAGTCATGTCATGCCCCAATGTTCCGATCGGGAGTTTCTATAATGTAAACAAGTCATGTCAAGTCATTGTGGGTAACCCTCCTATTGATCAAAGGTTAAAGTCCCCACAGTTGTGGGGCCCTAGGGTTATTAGACTCTCCTAGTGAAGTCGGCCCTAATGAGTTATTTTCAAGTTGGGAATTAGTATAAATAGAGAGTGAGCCTCTCTATTTATCACACACTCACTCACACTCAGTTGTAGCGCATAAATGAGAGAGAAGAAGTTGCTGGGATAAGAGAGAGAGAGAGAGAGACTACTGTTGTCGGGAGATCATCTTACTATTTTGGGGTTTTACTTTTGGTGCTGATTCTATATTTGAGGAAGTTGCAGGATTTTATCCTTTATGGTTTCCTCGAGGAAAATATTTGTGTCCATTGTCTCTTAAGTTTGATTGCTATGCTTGTTATTATCTCAGTTAAAGATCCTAAGATAATGCTAGCTTAAATGTTAAAAATCCAACAATACCTGTTATTTTTTCAGCTGCCTTTGCCTTCAGTAATAATTTGCTCATACTCTCAATCACCAACAAAAACAAAAAACGAAGATAGTGGGCATCCCTTTTGTATCCCACACTCTGCCTTGAAGAAATCCATTGGTTTTCCATTTACCAGTACTGCATATGAAACCGACGTGTTGCAACCCATAACCCACTTCATCATTCTAAAAGGGAGTCCAATCAGAATCAGGATCAACCTGAGAAAACCCCAGGAAACCCTGCCATATGCTTTGTTTAGGTCCAGTTACATGATTCCTGCCCCCATTGATTTTTTCTTTACACTATGAAACACTTCTTGTACCACCCCCACAACCTCCAGGATCTAGCGATTCTGTAAGAAGCCAAATTGCTTTACAGATAGGAACCTCGAGAGAGCGGGCTTGAGCATGTTTGCTATGATCTTCACAATAATTAT
>LPNX010895218.1:0-54770 GCA_001517045.1 Pseudotsuga menziesii
GGCTTTTGGAGGCCAAAAGCTTCTCAGTGGGGAGGAATGATCCAAGAGGATCCAAGAAGGCAAAATTTTTGAAGTCCTCCAATCTCAGCAAAACCAGCACCAGATCGAAGGGCTCGTCGATACCATTCCAACGGCGTTCGTTTCACCTCAAACGGACTTCATATGAGAAAGTTATCGCATTCTGTTGTATTGGTGAAACAGGAAATTTGGCAAAATGGAGGTGCCACGTGGCACCACTAACAGGGTGACACGTGGCATCCGTACTATACGGACAAGGTGACATGGCAAGTGTACGGACCAACCACAAAGTGACACATGGCAGTACAGATCCGAGCTGGCATACTGCTGACTGGGCATACGGACGGTGACGTGGCAGTGACTAGGAGCGAGGTGGACCAATCCCAGGCCGCCACGTGGCAACACGGGATTGGCCAATATATCTAAGGCAAAAGTTATGGCCTCCACAGGGTTCAACCCTTTGACCTCTCTTACATAAGCGCTCCGCCTTCACCACTTGGGCTATAGATAGTTCTTGGTATGTGTGGTCAAGATTATTTTATATAAATGTGAGGAAGTTTAATGGCGCTTAAAAAGGGGTTAGGGACATAAGCCCGACCCATGGTTTTCAATGCACGGGAGTTGTTACAGCTCCAACCCACAACCCACGTGGAATTTCAACTCGCGGATAGGGTGCAACCCACGTGATATGGTTATATGTTTTATAAGGAATCTTTAACACATGGTCACGTGTTGTTAGAACAAACTTTCAAACGGATGGGAGTGCCACCATTACAAACAAACGTTGGTTATAACCATTGAACATTGGCACCACGTGGGACGCGCCCTTCACCATGCACCACATGTGTTTTTAAAAACAAACTTTGGTGGGTTCGAAAACTTGATTCATGGTTTTTCACCACATGTACTATATAAAACTTTGGTTATGGTTGTAAAAGTGGGTTTTGAAAACATTATCACATATGTAATGTGTTTTAACCTATAATTGGTATAGTTTTAAACTATAACCAAATATATGGTTGGAATATTATATGGTGGGAATATTAAATGGATGGTTGGAATTTAAGAGCCTAACCAACTTGGAGGTTTTCAACCATATGCCCAATTAGGCAAATTTGTTGTAACTGAAGAATCATGAGGGCTAACTCAAGCCTATATAAACCCCCTCATATGCCATTTGCCACTCATGCTTTGGAGTGAAGACTTTGTAGCTAAAAAAGAGAAGGGATATTGCATAGCTCTGCAGGAGGAAGGTACGAGTGTTTATACTCGTTTTAAATCGTCTTAAGGCTTCGGAGTTGCTGGAAGCAGTCTTTTTGTGTTTTGGGCAGCGGTTCTCTTCCTGATCATTGTCGCCAAGGTATCATTGTATCATTGCCATGTATTTTGCCTTATGCTGAGATTATAGATCGGCCCTCCTATTGAGAAGCAAGCCCGAAGACGTAGTCCATCCTGGACGAACTTCGTTATCAACTTGTTGTCTTTATGTGCGTATTGTTTATGCTGTTTGGTTCTCTTCTTATGGATTTGTGAGCTTTGTTCATGCTCTTTATGCAATTCATGTTAACGTCATAGAGTAGCAAAGATCTTCTTTTCAGATCAGGTATGGAATGCCGGAAGATGATGAGACTCGTTTTGAACTCGCGAGCACTAGTTATGGTAGTTATGGTATGTCTAGTTTTTCCACACATGATTTGGCATTTCATGTCGAGCCTGAGTTTGAGCCTAACACTACGCCTGGGGGCACTCTCATTCCTTACCATGTGGAGAGGTTTGGGAGCACAAATCACATTGCACCTTCCATCCTGGCGGTGGAAGCTACGTCACATATTCCTGCTAGGTCTAGGGTTAGTGATCCTATTAGGATACCAGATCCAAGACGAGTGACTATAGGGAACAACACGTACATAATTTGACAGGTCCCTTCGTCCTCTGTCCCTAGTTCTTCGAATGTTCACCCTCCACCTCATTCATGTGGTCCTTCAGGCCGGAATGTTGCTACGAGTCATGTCCGTACTGTTGCTTCTTGACTAGTTGTGTCTCAGGTTCAAGTACCGCCCGTTGTTTCGGGAGGTCGTGTTCATACTTCTAGAGGTCATGCTACTACTTCTGGAGCGTATATTCCTACTTCCGGAATGTATATTCCTACTTTCAAAGCGTATATTCCTACTTACGGAGTGTCTCATGGGACATCTCATGCGATGACTTATGGACCTTATTATGTGACGTAGTATGGACAAGGTTCTTCACCTTATGGCTACGGGTATCAACAACCCGCTTACTCTCCAAATTACGGCTTTGTAGCCCCGAATAGTCAAGGTACACCACACTATGGTGCTTCCATGCCACCCTATACGGGTCAAACAGGAGGAGGGCACTATGGCCAAGGCCATGGTGGTTATGGTAATCAGACCTATGTGAATCAGAACTATCAGGGAGCGGTCCATAGACCTACTCATCCTAGGCTCCATTTCCTCGCAACGCTAAATCTTCCTGACTTGTCAAGATTGATGAACGATCATGTATCTCATGACCCGGCTTGGTCGACTATCCCTACTAAGCTTCCCTCGGACATACCCAAATTCGAGGGCAAACCGGGAGAGGATCCGAGCGAACATGTTACTACCTTCCACCTATGGTGCTCTTCAAATTCCTTACACCAAGATTCGATTCGTTTAAGGTTGTTTCAACCACCCTTACAGGGCCTACCGTGAAATGGTATATAGAGCTACCTAGGGGGGTATTCGCTTTGTTCGATGACCTAGCAATGACTTTTCTTAACCACTTCCAGCTACCAGTGCGTTACGACGTTAGTACGGAACTCTTGTCGACATTTCAGCATGACAAAGCCACACATATCTCGGACCATATCCAAGAGTGGTGTAGACGGAAGAGGTTGATTAAAGCCTTTATACCCCCGAAATTCCTCCTCGAATGGTTCCTTAAGTCATTATTTCCTTACATAGCGAAGGATGTTTCTACATCCGGAGTGCAAAATGAGGAACAAGCCATTTTTAGGGCACAGGAACTGGATTTGATTTATGCTCAATCCGGTTTGTTATATGAGATCATTCCCAATGCTTCGCGTTCTAGTTTCGACCCCAAAGTTAAACCTGGACCACATGCCGATAGCATTGTTGGTTGTGCGAGTGCTAAACCTACGGATTCGGTTGTGAAATAGGTCAAACAATTGTCAATCAACCAATCTTCTTCGAGACAAGCCACGGCTTCGCCTCAACCCACCCAAACGGCGAGTGTGCTTTCGGTACAATCGTCAGACCAGAAAGGTAACCAGCAACCCGGAAGGAAAAGAAAGAAGGATAAAAATAATTGTAAGGGTGGGAATAGGAATGAAAATGCTAATACTAGTGACAAGAACGCTCGTAATGCTGGGGGGGACAAGCAACCTAAACATAAGGTTAAATTTTCTTGCAAGTTGTGTAAGGAAGATCACCTCACTTACTTGTGCCCTCATATCGATGAAGCCTCGAGATTCTTAGCATAGGGCCCAGCTGTGCTGACTAACCCTTTGCCTCACAATCAAAACATGAACTCGAGGACCCATGATTAATCTGGCGGTGATCAAGATCCGCCGGAGGATAGTGGTCGTGGTTGTATTAACATGGTGTGTGCTGCGAAGGTTGTGACCTGTGCGAAGGACTATGGTTCGTCACAACCCAACCCAGGAAAGGAACCTGATCCACCAGGAACTTCTTTGCGTATTGAAAAAACATGTGGATAAACCTGAAGTTGCACCTCGCATTCCTAAGGGAGTCCTTAAGCGTTTAGGGAACAATCCTAATGCCCGAGCCGCCCAGAACTATTCTATTGTCGAGAATTTGGGCCACACTCCTTGTGCGATGTCTGCACTAGAAGTACTTCAGAGTTGTCCTTCGCAAAGGAAGGATTTGCTTTCTGTTCTTGGTGTGAATGATGATAATTCTTCCTCCGTGATTAAATTTGAAACCGCAGGACTTCAGCCTCGCTTGCCTTACTATGTGTCTCTTTTGATTCATGTAGAATGTCTTAACATGACCATCAAGTGCACTGTGATTGACGAAGGCGATGCTGCTTCTGTGATGTCTTTATCATGTTGGAAGGGTTTAGGTTCCCCTGAGTTGTCTAAATCCGATACCATGTTAACTGCGTTTGGTGGGAGATCGTTTAGGCCGCACGGGATCCTTCCTTCCCTTAAGGTCCATTTGGGAGGGAAGACCGTTGTGATAGAGGTCGAGGTGGTTGATGCACCCCTTGACTACAATCTCTTGTTGGGTAGGAATTGGATGTACAGTATGCAAGCCGTAGCTTCTTCACTATTTCACATTGTATGCTTTCCATTTAATGGGAAGATAGTTACGATTGATCAAATGTCATTCAAGAATCCGTCAGTTACCGCATCTTCGGGAGCTTCAATCGCAATTGTAGAGCACTCTCAGTCGGCAACTGGGAGTGTGGGTGTGGGCATGTATCCATCCCTCATGGGAAGCTTTAGTTGTCATGCGCCTATCCTTATGATAGGGTCTAGTTCCGGTGAGGCTTCGACGTCTGTGAGATCAGTGTCTTTTCGCACGAGTCATATGGAAGATCCTTGGATTCTTCCTACACCGAATATTTCGAGTGAGCCCATCGTGACAGATGTGCCGTTGTCTGCAACTATGGCAGCTTATCAAGCTAATCTTAGGTCTGTTGCAGAGCCTAGTCCTTCCTCTTCACGGACAGAGGAGGAGGACCCATATGTGCCGCCTGCATGGGCAGTTCAGTCTTCTCACGCGCACGACTGCCTTGATAGTGTTTTTCCTTCAGACGAAGCGAGTATTGAGGCCATGTCGAGAGTTGAGCCACCATGGGAAGAGTTGCATCATAGATCTTACTTTCTTCCCGAGCTTGACCACTTGGGGCGTGAGGACTTTAGGGAGGTTCTTAGTGAGAGAATTGGTAGTCCCATGGTTCCATTAAGCTCTCCTGGTTCGATGGCTGATGGGAACATGGCAAATATATCTCCAGCCATTCCTATCAATATCTCTCACGATCTTGGCAGGATAGAGAATGTCTATATTGGGGCAGAATGTTCCCATGCTGAGATTCAAGAATACACCGAGTTGTTTAAAGAATTTCGTGATATCTTTGTTTGGTTTTACGACGAAATGTCAAGTATCGACCCTCGCATTGTTGAACACGAGATTAAGACTTATCCCAATGCTAAGCTTGTTCAACAACGCTTGCGTGCAGTGAATCCTAGGAAAGCACCCACGATTAAGGCAGAGATAGAGAAACTGTTGAAAGCCGGTTTTATCTATCCCGTTCCCTTGACGGAGTGGGTTTCAAATCCTGTTCCGGTTGATAAAAAGCAAGGAGCGATCCGCATATGTACTAATTTCCGTGATTTGAATCGTGCCTGTCCTAAGGACAATTTCTCCACACCATTTATTCATCAGATTTTGGATGAGTGTGCGGGTAGCGAGGTTTTTTCCTTTATGGATGGCTTTTCCAGATATAATCAGATACAAATTAAACCTGAGGACCAACATAAGACCGCATTTAGTTGTCCTTAGGGAACTTTTGCATATCAGAAAATGCCTTTTGGCCTTAAGAACACCGGAGCTACTTTTCAGCGGGCCATGACCTTGATCTTCTATGATCTCAAATCGATTATCGAAGTATTTTTGGATGACCTTGCTGCTCATTCTCGTATGAGAATGCGTCATTCCTATGATTTGAGATTAGTATTCGAAAGGTGTCACCATTATTTGGTCAGGTTAAATCCTCACAAGTGCATCTTTTGTGTGAAGTCTGGTCTCTTATTAGGATTCATTGTTTCCAAGGAGGGTATAAGAGTCGACCCTTTGAAGGTTGAGGCAATACTTCAGTTGTGTCCCCCGAAAAACATTGGACATCTTCAATGTTTGCAAGGCATGGCAAACTTCTTACAGAGATTCGTTGTCAATTTTGCCAATTTGACTAGAGGCTTTATGCGTCTTTTGAAAAAGGACACCACCTTTTGTTGGGATGAGCGAGCCCAGGAGTCCTTCAACGCGCTTAAGCGAGCCCTAGCATCGGCCCCAGTGATTAGTCCCTCAGACTATAACCGTGATTTTCTACTTTATGTGGCCGAGTCCATGGAGACGATTGGTATGGTTTTGGTTCAAGAGGATGAGGAGCTCCAAGAGCATGTCATATACTATCTGAGCCGGAATCTTATTGACGCGAAGACCTGTTATTCCCATGTTGAGAAGCTTGCCTTAGCTACCGTACATGCGGTTCAACGGTTGAGACATTATATTCTCCTTCGTCAGACCTTAGTTGTAGCCCATGTCAATCCATTTCAATTCATTCTCACTCGAAGAATGATTGGGGGAAAATATAATAAATGGATTGTCATCCTGCAAGAATTCGATCTCGAGTTTGTTTCGGCAAAATCGAAGAAATCGTTAATTTTTGCGGAGCTTATATCGGATTTCCCAAGTGAGGCCAAGGAGTTGGTTTGTGAAGATACGTTTATCGATGAGCACATATTCTTAATCTCAACTTTAGACCCATGGTATGGGGATATTATTATATATTTACAAACATTAAAGGTCCCTACTCACCTCTCACGGGATGAACGACGACGATCACGTCACGTATCCAAGAATTACCTCAAAGTGAACAACACTTTGTACCGCCGTGGGGTAGATTCCATTTTACGTCGTTGTTTAACTCACGAGGAGGCTGAGGTAGTGCTGAATGATTGCCACAGAGGGGCGTGTGGTGGTCATTTATCTGGGCTTTCTACAGCCCAAAAAATCTTAAGAGCGGGTTATTTCTGGCCGTCGATCTTTAAGGATTGTGTAGATGCGGTCAAGAGGTGCCATCCTTGCCAGGTGTTTGCACGTAATATGCGCTCGAAACCTGCCCCATTACATCCCATCATCACCGCCGGTCGCTTCACTAAGTGGGAGCTTGATTTTATGGATTGCAACCCAACTTCAACTGGGGGGCATCATCATATCATAGTGGTTGTTGACTACTTCACGAAATGGGCTGAGGCTATGCCTACAGTTAAATCCGACGGTGAGACAGCCGTGCACTTCATATTCAACCAGATTATTACTCGGTTCGGTATTCCGAAAGAGCTTGTCACTGACCATGGCTCCCACTTTCAGAATCGTATGATGGAAGAGTTGGCAGCAAAGTTAGGGCATAAACAAGAGCATTCCTCCTCTTACTACCCTCAAGCAAATGGACAGGTAGAAGAAGTGAACAAATCACTCAAATCCATTCTCCAACGAACCATCGCACAAAGCAAGAATAATTGGCACATTATGTTATATCCTGCTTTGTGGGCTTATAGAACCGCTGTGAAGACTGCCACGGGTTTTTCTTCATATCAACTTGTACATGGAGTGGAGTCGATATTGCTGGTTGAGTGCGAGATTCCTTCTTTGAATCTAGCCATAGAACTCTTACCAGACACTTCACCATTGGAGGAGGGTTTGGTCCACCTTGAGTAACTTGATGAGCAGCGTCGAGATGCCTTGGTGGCTCTAGAAGTAAATAAATGTCGCGTTAAGGTCCAGTACGATAAGTTTGTCCGTCCAAGGAGGTTTAGTGAGGGAGACTTGGTCCTTTTGTGGGATCAACCAAAAGAACCCTTAGGGGCAGGAAAATTTAACCCCATGTGGCATGGTCCTTACGTCATCAAACGTGTGTCAAAGAAGGGCGCTTATGAGTCCGTAGATTATGAGGGAACGGCCTTGGGGGAGCCTAGAAATGGGCTCTATCTTAAAAACTACTATGCATGATTTTCAGCCAAGGCTGGTTATTATATATTATTGTACAGTTTTGCATAGGTAGGTCTTTTTCTTGTGGTGATCGGATTCATGATTAGTTTCTGTTTCTTTTGGTAGATGCCAATGGAATCTTCCACCTTCATAGGATTCGCGGATGGTGCGAGCCATCACACTCAACACTCAGCCTCTACCGCTTGGGTGATTTATACTCCTATGGGTCAGGTATTGTCTTCAGGAGGTGTATGTTTACGGCCATCTTCAAACAATGTTGCTGAGTATAGTGTCGTTATTGAACTTCTACGGGATGCCATTTTACATGGCATTCTCTCTCTTAAGGTACGACCTGATTCGGAGTTAGTAGTGTCACAGCTTAATGGTTTGTACCATGTTAGAGATCTGACATTGTTAAGAAGATTCTTACGTGTGAAATTATTAGAACAGGAATTTGACAATATAACATACATACATGTTCCAAGAATTAATAATCAAGTTGCTGACTCATATGCTAACTACGTGTTAGATTAGCATTTGTTTCATACATAGTAAGCTCATCACAAACATAAATTTTTACACATGTAGTTAGCATATGAGTCAGCAACTTGATTATTAATAAATCAATCATCATAAAAGTTTTTATAAACATCCAAAATGTCGTAATACATAATGTCATAATACAAAAATGGGGCTCTCGAGCCACCAAAATATAAATACACAGTAGTACAAAATGTATCACTCCCAGGTATCTAAGCCTGTGGAGGAGGAGGGGGGTTGTAATCGTGGAATGTCGCTACGACTCTAGCTAGTCGTCGAAATAGCCGCACCCATGCTCGTGGTACACCCACCACCTGGCGCTGCATGGCCTCAGGCAAGTCCTCAACTTGCCCCATGGGTTCTCTGTGTGTCAGTCTCACGAAGTTGGTATGAATGCTTTGGAACGTCCTCTCCGCATCCACACCCATGATATCGTCCCCTCTTCCCCTTCGTCTATGACAAGGGAAGCCTTCAAGTCGCCGTGGTCCCACATCTGCATGCATATGGTAGATGTCACTATGTATTGTCACCCAAAAACATGTCTTTTGATTTCACATATTCAAAAAACACAAAAAAATTTAATAACTCAAAATTTTTTAAAGGAGGGTCGAAATTCGTTACCAATGCCACCGTATGCCTATCCTAGTGGTAGCGGCATGTCCAAGTCTCCCCGGAAATCTATCCCCGCATAGGGGTAGTCATCAATGGCAACTATATGTCATCGCCACCATGGAAAGAAATCAGATGGATAGGGGTTGGACACCCTACCTCCACCCAATCTGCGCATTGCATCCGTCCAACGTCGTTGGGTCGGATCTCGAACCACGTGTAGAGGAACGTCAACTCTAGGGCTCAATCCCAGAACATGCTCAAAGAAAAATGTGCTCAATATGCTGCTGAAACCGAAGTTTCGCACTCTGCCCATCTTGCACTCACTAAGCTGGTGTTTCATGTTGCTGAGTAGCGCAGTGCTCCAATCGTACACATTGGGTCTCATGTACTCCACTGCATAGAACATCAGAGGCCGTGAGGCCTGGTGGAGTGAAGTTAAGCCTCCTATCCTGCCCAGTGTCAGTAGGATGGCCTTTAGTTAGTTGGGATCTGTATGGAGTTAGTTGGGATCTGACTCCCCACCTTCTCCGTGTCCGAATAGCAGTACACTGCAATGTACTCATCTATAGTCAAGCCACCTCCGGGCCCGCGAGAGCGTAGGTTCACCACTTCCCCCCGTCGAGAAAGTCCAGTAATAAAATATATGTCATCCACTTCTATGATGAGGGACATCCCGTCTATCTGGAACGACTCTGAGTCTGGATCCCAGTAGTGCACTAACATCTACAATAGTCCTAGTTTGGCTCTTAAGCCACCAAGACACCAAAATTTGTAAAGCCCGCATGCACGTAACGCTTGTTGAGCCATTAGATATGCCCTTACTGCCTCTTCTACATCACCATGTTCACATTCTCTCCATTCTAGCACCATCCTGCACATAAAATTTGAGTTTTATTCATTAGAATACTTAAAAATCATTGAGCGCGGCCGCATACGCGACTGTTTGCTAAACAGTCGCGTATGTACGTGACTTTGAGGGCGTTTTTTGCGTATATCCAACCCTATATGCGAAAAAACCCTCGATTTTCGCGTGGGCCGTAGCGCGCATCTTAAAATGGCCTAGAATCCTAAATACACCATGGAATTTGACAAAATTTGCATCAAAATGAAAGAGTAGAGCATGGGTAAGTACCTAGAAAAAACGGTAATGGATTTCGCTGGCTGGATCTCCTGGAATTCGCTGTTGAAGTTATGAGCTCAAATGGGTAAAAATTTCAAATGTTTTATAATGTTTTGAATTTTTTACTATTTAGAGAAAATTTTCAAATTTTTGAAAATTTTTACCCCCTTTTCTATAGTTTGGACCGTTTCTAATCCTTTTGGACCGTTTTTGGACTAATTTATGATGTAGGAGACCTTTTTGAGCGCCATTTTGGCCGTTGGATTGACCCACTTGTGATGATTTCAGGTATCATGTCTAAACTGACATATAGGTTAAGTTTCATCACCGTTTGCATTTTGCATGACCTTATGACCGTTTCATTATAGCCTTAGGTACGAACCCACTCTATTATGTCAAGGAACCTTCTTGTTGTTTTAGAAGTGGCATGATATGAGTGGTAGAGCTTGACCTCACATGGGTACCCTAGTTAGCGCCCTATTTGCATTTGGTGCCCATGCCGACATTTTGTCCCTTAGGGTGTGGGAGTCTGTTGTATGTATTGCCATGACATTTCGCAAGAGCCTCATACTCCTCTTGATCTTTTGTTGGCCTATTTCCCTCAGGATTCCCTTATGTCAAGTTGTAATTGCATTATCATGAACTTTGCCTGCCTTATTGAGCCTTACGCTGGCTTCCCTGACATTAAGTTTCAACCATATAGGTCGAGTTTGTCTCATGTCTAGCTATGCAGATCCATTTTATATATCATTTGCAGCTTGATTCCATATTTTTACCGGGAGGGGACTTTCCCCCGAGTGTCGCTATCATACACATGTATCCTTGCATTGAGCATAGGTATGTTCCACTGCTTGGAACTAGTTTGTTTTCCCATATGACACTCGTCTCCTCCTAGTCTGTAACTATAAAGCAGTTTTATTCTTTTTTAGGCTTTTTAAATATTTGAAAAAGTCCAAAAAAAATTAAAAAACCAAAAAACCGAACAAGGAAAGATGTTATCTTTTGGCAGCTGTCAAGTTGTGTCGCCTTCGAGCAGAGCACTGTATATCACATCCATTGGTTGGGTTTATAGTTTGACTTTAGGAGTTATACTCGTTTATCTGAGTTTATCTCCACCGACTAGTTAAGCTTCGAGTCCCCATGGAGCCTCTGTCGATGCCTCCTGTGTCACATAGATGTCCCAGTTTTGTATATCGAGTCTATGCTACCTTTATTTAGTCACCATTCGTCGTTATGCTCTTGTTCGAAGGAAGTTGAAACCTGAGTCAGTCATTCCTCAGTTATCTTGATTTTGCATGTCAGCCATTCTCGGTACAGTTACTGGTTCGTGCACCTTATGATCGAGTCCTTCCACATTCTACAGCTTTGCTGAGTACCTCATGTTGGATGATGGGGGATGCCTTAATGCCCTCCTTCCAACAGATTTCATCCCATTGACTTCAGATCATTTATTCTGGGATTGGAATCAAGAGTCATTTTTGAGTGCCTTGAGACTTGCAGTCATCAGTGGTAGGTTCTCTCGCCATCGACAGTTTTTGGGAATACATCAATGTCCCCTTATCGATGGATCCTCTCAAGTGTTCGACCTCAACACATCTATTCGCACTTGTTAGTTTGCACTCTACTACCTTGATTCCCATTATCATTATCGATGGGTGATCTTGCATCTGTTAACGGTATACATCAATGACCGGTAATCAGACGATGGACTACTATGTTCGACCTCGACACCTCTATTCACATAGTAGGACTTGTACTCATAGCGGTTTGTGTAGAAGACCTTCCAGATTGGTGGCATCTCTTATATGCTACCTCCTTGATCGTGCCAGTATTCATGAGATTTCAGCTCTCATGACTTGATTCCAGTATATGTCAGACATTTCCAGCTATTATGGAGATCTTGATCCATTGTATATCTTCAGCCATTATGGAGATCATGATCCTTTGTATATCTTCATCATGGAGATTCTGATCTATGTATATTGTACGTGGCGATGACCACTTATGTGATATTTTGTATCATGCCTATTCATGGCCATTGTACTCTTATGTATCCGGGACTGCTATATGTATTTGCAGTTATGTGCAAAGTTGTATCATTGTACTATGTTGATTGGGTGGTTGGTCTTCCATTTGGGATTCTTCATCACTCCACTTCTGGGACGGACTTATAATGTATTCCGGCCATCGTATGACCCCTCTGACCTCACACATTAAGGGGCATCTGTTATAGCTGCTTTTACCACACTTGTATGGCCTTCCCCTGTCCCTCTGCAGACTCCTTAGACCCCTTGGACCATTTTTTGTCCTTTGATGTTTCTTAGACCATCCCTATAAACATGTGAAAATTGATATACGTGACTTTTAAACCCCTTATCGTGTATATCGAGATGCGTACATCGGGATGTGTACAAAATCCAAATCCTTTTGGAGTTTTCCTTGACATGGATTCGACTCACTTGTCTCCTGCCCTTCCATATGCCTTGAGATCGCTCAGATTCGACCTTTCATTACCCCATTTAAAAGTTATATAAGGAACTCTTTCGATACATTGAAGGCATAAGAGAATTGAGAGCAAAAAAACTATAGTCCATTGTTGCCAGAACTTGTGCTTGAGTATGCATCTCTTTATCCCTTTGAGCACTTTAGTGTTATTCCCAAGCTTTCCTTTTGCTTATGAGCTTGCTATCGAGAGATGGAGGATTGAGGTGGTGGAGGCCCAAGTGGGGGATTCAGTTTCTCTGATTCGCAGATGTGCCGACAGAGATTGTATTCATTGTAATCTCTGATTTTATATTAATAGAAATATATTTTCCTATCCAATAATGTATATTTGAATGAATATTTTATCCATGGATGATTTCAAATGCTTATACATTGTTGATTATATATGTTAGAGTAGATCTAACACCAATATATATAGTATGCTTGTCTTGTTTACTTGTTGTTGAGGAAGTGATTCATCAATTCAAGCTGAAGTTGGAAAGCTCAACGGGGATCTACTTCAACCATCCGGAATAAGGTACGAGGCCTGATCCTTTAGTGTTAGATATTTGATTTCTCTTGTATATTGGAAAAGATTGATTTTTGGAGTCAAGTTGTCTGTTGTGGTACCCCAAGCCATAGGAATTTCTCTCCGTAACACCAGGGACAAGGTTGATTATTCCATGTTTGGTTGATCTTTGAGCTATAATAGTCATTACATACTTTCAGTGAGCTGATTTGAGAAATGGGTCAGTTGTTAAAGATGAAAATGTTTGTAAAAATTTGAGAATCATTGAATGTTGCATATATTGGTTTATATCTTCCAAGCCATCAAAGAATGACAACATGTTAAGTATGGGAGAGATGGCTACCTTCCAACTAAGATAACAACTCCTACTTTCCATGAGGACATGAAAAATTATTCAATTTGGGGGAGGAGCTACTATGCTTGCCGGTTTTCCATTCACATTCATATTTCTCATGCATATTGTTCCTCACATAAAATGTTGGATTTGAATTGAGCATATCTCACAAACCACGCATTGGATCCTCATGAAATTTGGATAGGGAATGCATAACATCATGAAGAACAAACGTGGCAAGTTTCAGCTCAATCCAGTGCATGGTTTCCAAGAAAACGACCATCATCACCTACAACCAATTTGCATTTTTCTCGAAATCCGTGATGTGGGTTTCTCTAATTTTTGGTTTGGAGATGCATTAGAATGGTAGTACTTTCTTACAAAATTTGAACCCAACCCAGTTTGTATTTTGTGAAATATTGGTTCATGAAGTTCAGCTGCAACACATTTTTATTCATGTTCATCTACAAAAGTGCAGAAATTGAAATGGGCATATCTTGCAATTGGTAAGTTGGATCCTCATGAAATTTGGAAAGAGAATGCATAACATCATGAAGAACAAACGTTGCAAGTTTCAGCTCAATCTAGTGCACGGTTTCCGAGAAAACGACCATCATCACCTACAACCAATTTGCATTTTTCTCAAAATCCGTGACATGGGTTTCTCTAATTTTTAGTGTGGAGATTCATTGGAATGGTAGTTACTTGCTTGCAAAATTTCAGCCCAATACAGTTTGTATTTTGTGAAATATTGGTTCATGAAGTTTAGATGCAACACATTTTTATTCATGTTCATCAACAAAAGTGCAGAAATTGAAATGAGCATATCTTGCAATTGTTAAGTTGGCTTCTCATTATTTTTGGACAAGAAGTGCATAATACTAAGATGAACAAGCCTGGTAATTTTCATCTCAATCCAATGTACAGTTTTCGAGAAAATGGCCATAATCACCTACAATCAATTTGCATTTTTCTCAAAATCCGTGATGTGGGTATCTTTGATTTTTGGTGTGTAGGTGCACTCGACTAATATAAACCTGCCTGAAAAATTTCAGCCGAACCCAGTTCGTCGTTTGGGAGAAAATGACTTCAAAAGTTTTATGTTCAAAAGGCTGCAACACCGTAAAATATTGTCCTTTTCCCGTTCCATGCAGCTACAACTCCGTAAAACCTTTCATTTTTCCCGTTTCATGCGGCTGCAACACCTTAAAATATTGCCCTCTTCACATTCCGTGCGGCTGCAACACCGTAAAATATTGGCCTTTTCCCGTTCCGTGCGGCTGCAATACCGTAAATTTTTTGCCTCTTTTCTCGTTTTAGGCAGCTGCGACTCCACCAAATTCTCCTTTAAATTTAGCGCTCTTTAGGCTATGACTCCACCAAAATATTCGCCAAATGCTTCGCTAAATTTAGCGATCTTTGGGTTGCGACTCCGCTAAATTTAGCGTTATTTGCGCTGTGACTCTGCCAAAATCTTCGCTAAAACCTTCGCCAAATTCTCCGCTAAAAATAAGCTGTGACTCCACCAAATTTCTACTAAATCCTCTGCTAAGGAGCTGCGACTCCGCCAAATTTTCTACTAAATCCTCCGCTAAGCAGCTATGACTCTGCCAATTTCTATTAAACTCTCCATTTTTTTTTGCTGCAACTGTGCGAATGGTAAAATAAAGGGACAAGTGAATGAGTTCTTCTAGTTGGATGCTACACAGGTATTGGGTTGCATGAGAACATGCAACAAGTTCAGTTTAGGGGAGATGTTGGGCCCTGGAATTGTTCATTTTTCCACCGCTTATCGACATATATTTCATCTATTTTCTTCCCATTATCGCCCATTTATCATTCCATTTTCCATCCATTTGTTGTAACTGTGCGTAAAACAACATACTACTTCCATTGATGTTTTAAGTGGTTAATAATGATTATTTTCCTTTATCTTTGATGAATTGAAGACTATTATACATAATTTTACTAATGATGGTTTGGGGAGTGATTTGTCACATACAGGACATTGATAGCCAGCTGTTACAGCCTTAACTAAAAATGCATGCCACATAAGAACACCTTGATTTTCGTCTCGATTTGCGGGCAGATGGAAATAAATCTCAAAAATTCGAGACATGGGTTTTGTGCGGAACATCCTCATTTACTTGACTAGTGAGGAAATTGCCAAACAAAGCAACGGTTTGCGATATGCAGATGGTTCTTAGCGAGGGTATTTTTCAGATTTACTATTGCGGCCGGTTCCAAAGTTGCCAGCAGTTACGATCGTGTTTCAGCTGTTACAGATCAAAGGTTGGGGGTTCAGTTCCTCATTTCTATGAGATAATTTTATGTATAAATATGTAATCAATCTCATTGAGAGGGGGGATAAGAGAAAGCAATGTTATGATGTAGGATTTGATCCATATCTATTGCAATCATTAATTATGATAATACATGTTGGCGGTTTCTTAATTCTGGAGTCGTAGACTTTCATTGTGGAGATCCAGCTCTGTTCAGTGGAGGAAGGGCCCTCTTCCCTAAGCAGATCCTGGTAGTGTTGATTGTAGGTGTTTTATTTTGTAGATTTGTTTATTTGTTAATTCATGCTTTCATTAATTAGGTTGATCATAGTTGTTTTTATTATTTAGTTCATGCTTTCATTAGATTTATCATAGTTGTTTTCCTGTTAATTCATTTGATAGATTGTTGGCCAACATAGCACTTATTTTAGATGTATGCAATTAGATCTTGTTTCATAAGAATTGATTTTGTTAAAGTGTGATTAGATTTACAGTTTGGATTTATGAATAGGTTTTAGGTTTGATTTCTTTTTAAGAAGTTGTGACCTAATTTACAAACAGTTTCGATTACATACGAATAGATAACAATGTCAGGTAGAAATTGTGCTTGCATAGATCTTGCATGATAGCTTTGAAATAAAAGACTTCCTTGGGTTGATAATTTATGTTTAGCACTCTGCATGTTAAGTTTTAATTAACTGGCATATAGTGGGCCCAACACTAGGAAGGTATTATCTTTCCATGGTCATCAACACATCTGGTCATCATCACTAAGTCATCATCGTCACTGCTGCCATTGTTCTCATCTTTTACAATCCATCACATCTATCTTCCATAAGAAGTTTCTATAGAGCCAACCCTTTTTCATGTTGGGTGTAGGCCTAGTCCTCATCCAGGTCTTCATCACATCTTCTAGCAAGATATCACGTAGGTACAATCCGGGACCTTATTTACATTGCCACAGCAATAACATGCGTTTCCTACATTCTTCTCGTCGTATCCATATCATCTCCTTTTTCCTACACAGAGTAAACCAAAACACACAGAGCTCACCTCATATGCATACCACTTGTGTTTTATCAACATAGGAACATGTCAGGATGTCACCAAGACACTCCTGCATCTACCACTATGTTAGAACCTCCCAAGATCACACCAAGTGCATTACGCCTCTTTACAGTCAACCTGTGTTCTACTTGCAAAGGAGAACTTCCCAGATGCACCTCAAGTGCCTTGTGACCTTATCATCTCCAACATGGGAACACACACACACAAATATAATAATGATTGATTAAGACCGAACAACCTGCTACACTAGGGTTTTTACGTTCTAGGCCAACCTCAAGGACTTATTACATCTGAACAACCTACGTCCAAGATCTTTTTCGTTCAGACAACCTTCGGGGCTTATTACATCCGAGTAACCTGCGTACCACACCAGGGCTCCTATTTACACTTGGAGAACCCATAGGACTTATTACATTTGAATAACCGTGTATACCACTCCAAGGCTCATATTTATATTCAGATAAACTATCTCAAGACTTATTACATCTCAATAACCTGCGTACCATGCTAGGGCTCTTATTTACATTCAGATAACCTATCTCAAGGCTAATTACGTCTGAGTAACCTTCATATCATGCCAAGACTCGTATTTGCACTCATACAACCTACATGATTGATTACGTCCGAGTAACCTGCTACACCAGGGTATTTTCCGCTCGGACAACCTGTCTCATTTACCATGTGAGATATCATGCATATGCATATTCTAGTCTCTCACTATTTCTATCATAGAAACATATCAACTGATTACGTCCAAGGATAACCTATGAGCTTCGTCAAGACTTATTGCATCCAAGGACAACCTACATGACTGCTTACGCCCGAGAAACCTACACACTTTACCAGTATTTTATGCTCATACAACTTGTCTTACCAGTTATGCTAGAACTCATTGTAATGTCCTTTTTTGGAATTTTGGAGAAAATTACAAATTGAGCAAAATTCGAGCTTAACTTGTCATGACTCTAGAGGGTTCCAACTTTCACCAAATGATCCTGAATTTGAAATGTAAGGGTATGGTGAGTCTTATAACATCCCAATATGGTATACACACACTTTTTATCATCATTTAGATCTATGCAAACTTGTTTTGGGTTCAGGTGAAACAATGCATTTTTATAGGAAATTGTGTTCAAATCCCCACAAGGGTGATGGCCAAACTAGCTTTCCAAATCAAGTACGACCCTCCCAAATTTCATAGCAAAGTATGGGAATGAATATTAGACATCAATTATTGTCCTTAATCATTTTTATTAATTTACGCATATGGCTTATGATCTGCAACATTAGTAGGGTAACTTTCATAGAGATTGCCTAAGGGAGATTGCATTACTAGCTAGACTTTGACATAGGAAAGGTAGAATATATGATCCTGAGAGTAATATGAAACATGGCGATAATATATGGAATACAAATGTATTCCCAAACAACATAAAACTCAAAGGAAAACCCTCCCACAAAGGTGATACAATACTCCTCCAAGATTGAATCCAAAGTCATGGAAACTAGTGATTCAATGGCATGGGAATGCAAGCTTTTCACACATGAGTTTCTTGGATTTCGACCCACAAAGGATATGAATATGAAATTACAAAGTAATACATCATATATGGCTGTCACAACATCCTCAAACTCATAGAATATCTCCCATACAAATCCGGTATAAAACTACTTCAAGATTGAAGCCAAAATCCATGAAGACTAGTGATACAAGGGAATGAGTATGCAAGCTTTTCATACATGTATTTCTGATATTTCGACTTAATTAGAATGTGGACATAATATTACAGATCCATACATCATATATTGCTTCCCTGTCATCATAAAACTCATATAAATGTCCTCATACAAATATGATATAAAACTACTTCAATATTGAAGTCAAATCCATGAAAACTAGTTATTCAAGAGCATGGGGAATGCGAGTATTTCATACATGTATTTCTTATATTTCGACTTAAAAAGCATATGGAAATTATATTACAGAGCCATACATCATGAATCAAATCTTGGGCATCAACTATCCTCAAAAAGGCGCAAGAATCACTCCAACAAGTGCACCATCAAATGTGAGTGTGGGGAAATGGAGAGGGAGCAATGAGAGAATAGGGAGATAGATGAGAATTCAACCATATGGACCTTCAAACTACAAATAAAAATCCTTCATTAAGCTCCAATGATGGGTATGAATGGCCTCTCCATCAACCAACTTGGAAATGAATCCAACTCCCTCAAAATTGGTTCACAAGTAGGGAGACTGAACACTCACCATGCAATGGACAAGAAAAACCTCTCCAAAATGCCAAAGGCCAATTAAAAAATGATCAAAATCTACTCTCGTTTCACATGACATCCTTTTATTAACTTCATGAGGCATCCTAAGGTCTAATTTCCCTCCATGGGATTCCTCCAACTCATCTTAGTGGTTTAGTAACTCCCATGACACGTGTCTTCCTATTCATGATACCACATAACCCACCAATAACATTACATTACCCATGTGTTTGAATTTAAATGAATATCATGCCAAGTGTGTGAGGAATCTAGTCATCCAAAGGCTCCACAAGCTTCCAAGTGTCTTCATGAACCCATGCCGCCTTATTTTTTTAACATTTATCATTTATCTGACCCATTTAAATGTGAATATGTTAAACTAAAGTACTTTTGGGTCCCATAGCCCCTTATTACAAAATTTATGTCTCCATCTCAACCTAGATAACTAGTAGGTTGGTGGAACATTATTTGCACGTAGTCTTATTTGGAAATTATTTAATTGGGGACATGACTCTCATCACTCCCTCTTTCAATGGGTCTCGTTATGGATCACACCAAGTCTTTCCCTGAAGTACTCAAACTTCACTCTGGCTAAATGCTTGGTCAACACATCAGCTCTATTCTCGTCCATTGCCACGTACTAGAGCTTTAATTCCCCTTTATTTATCATACAAAAGTGTAAGTCAGATCAAATAAATTAGATAGTAGTTTTTGAAACCATACTACCTCACAACTAGCTGAGCAAGTGGAAACATATTCTACCTCGGTTGTACTCAACGCCATGTAGGATTTCTTCCTGCTAAACCAAGAGATAATATTGGATCTCAAACTAAAGCAGCAACTTGAAGTGCTCTTCCTATCAGTAATGATACCTGCCCAATCCGAATCAACATAACAGTACAGGTTAGTCTTCTGATTCGTATCATACTTGAGCCCATACTCAATTGTACCCTTTAGGTACCTTAACACGTGATTTGCAGCAACCAGGTGTACATGTCTCGGATCTGTCAGAAACTAGATCAATGTGTTCACGACAAAGTATATGTTTCATCTCGTATTCGTCAGTCACATCAATGAGCCAATGATCTGACGATACATTGTGGAATCAACCGACTCTAATGAAGCATCACATAGTAGCTTCTAGTGTGATTCCATATGTGTGGCTATCACCTTGCAATCCATCATTATGAATCTTTTCAGAATATCCAATGCGTAATTTCCTTGACTAAGGAAAACCCCATCTGCACTCTGTCACACCTCCATGCCTAAGAAGTAGTGCACCATACCTAGGCCTTTCATCTCGAACTTAGTCACAAGTCTCCTCTTTACATCTTCAATGATTTCGTCCTCTTTTATCACGAACATGTCATCGACATATAGCAGGAGGATCACTGGTCTTCCACCTTCAACCTTGAAGTAGAGGTTGGATTCCTCTTTACTCTCAGTAAATCCTAAGCCCATCAGTAAGATGTCCATCATGTCGTACTATGCAATATTGTTGAACTCATAGATATTCTGTTGCCACTCCCTCTGAAGCGAAGCATCATCCTCCCTCTGCATTTTGTACTCTATGTATCGAATCATTATGTACTGGAGTGATAGGTAGCTTCCTCTACTACTGATCTTCTATGTATTCAAATAAGGTCACTGAATACCAAGATCCTCTATATTGAACTTTGTTGAAAATGTTCCTCTTGCACCCATATGTGAGCTTGTCGTCCTCTATAGGATTCCATCTTCAACCTTGTAGCAAAGGTTAAGATCTTCATCACTCTAAGTGATCTTCAAGCTCCTCATGTAAGGGTATGTGTTATCCCATGGGTGCCTTCTGAGCTTGTACACAGCCTTCTTCAATTTGCACACATGAGTCTTCCTGTCACGTGTCTTGAATCTCATTGGTTTTTCTACGTACACTTCCTCCTCGACTACACCATTCAAGAATTTTGTCTTGACATCCATCTGGTGTATCTCCCATCTCATAACTGCAGCTAATGCGAGTATAGATCTAATGGAAGTGTACCTCGCAATTGGTGCAAATGTCTCCTCGTAGTCCATTCCTTCTTTTTGTGAGAATCCTTGTGCTACAAATATTTCCTTGTATCCCTCGATGCTTCCATCGGTTTCATGCTTGATCTTGTAGATCCACATAGAAGACACTACAAACTTCCCTTCAGGTATCGAAACCACATGCTAGACATCCTTCTTCTTGATCAATTGGTACTCTTTGATCATAGTCTCCCTACATTTCTCCTTGGCCACTTCTTCATAGCTGGAAGGATCTGCATCAATGATGTCACTCATCAGTGCCACATAATTGGAGTGTGTTCTAGGCCTCTTGCTTTCTTTGGAAGTATCATCATTCTATTCTTCATCTTTGATGATTTCTCGTGCCCAATATGTCCTTCATCTCTTGAGGTGGATCTATCGTTCTCTTTATATTCTTCCGAAGCTCGTTCTTTCACCATGGTTTCTCTGGCCCGGGGAGCTCCAGGTTCCTCTTCTGAACTATCGTCCCTTGTTCTTCAGAACAATCTACAATTCAAGCTAATTTGCATGATTAGAAACATTTCATTATTTCCAAAATATATTAATCTAATGTATCAAGATATATGTTACACATTCATGCAACTATCTTAGTCAATGCTACAACATTCATCCATGTCCCGTATACATACAGTAACATTCATCTATGTCCCGTCATCAAGATGGTTTCATTCTAGATAAGTAGTAATGTAATGTAATTATGGTCACCATAGGATACTTACCCATCACATGTAAGTCATTAGTATAAGTGCAAACACTCAGATATGCATAATACATCAATTGAATATAAAATATGCACAACCAAACAATATCATTTAAGTAAGTAGATATAAAAGAAATGAGAATTGAACACTTATCTTTGTTTGTTTGGTGGGTGGACTCCTTGATCCGTATGTCTGAAGTCTTTGGCAGTGTGTTCATTCACAACTGAATTCCTTCTTATGGATAAGAGTATGATCTTCATCTTTACCAATAGAATTCATATTCCTCATCACTTAAGGAATCTTCCTTTTCTTCTTTGAATTCTTGTTGAAGGAGGCTCTGTCTATGGGCCAGTCTCTGGAGTAGTATCCCTTCTCGTCACAAGTGTAGCATTTAATGTTGGAAGGATCTCTTCCAAATTACTTTTGTCTTCTATTGTGATGAAGGTCATCCTTCTTTCTATGATTTCTTCTGGTGTGAACTATGGGAGTTTGATATTCATTTACTCCAATCTTCTCCTCTTTTGTTATGAGTCGAGCTTCTTCTTATGTGCATTCTTCCCATAGTATGCTAAGGGATATCAACTTCCTTCTTCCACACACTTCTTGAATGAATGAATCCCATGATCTTGGGAGGTCATTCAAAGTGATCATAATAATCTATCTATCTTCCACATTCTCTTCGACTGCTTCAAGTTGTTCCTTGATTTGAGCAACCCTTGTGAAGTAGGACTGCATGGTCTCTGAGTTCTATAACTTTCACAGTCTTCAACTGGTTCCTCAATGTCATATTCTTATTGCTTTTCTTTTGAAAAACTTTGTCAAAGCATAGAACACTTCCTTTGGTGTCTTCAAGGATGACACATGTGGGATGAGATGATCCTTAATAGAATCTGCAATGATTCTCTTGGCCTTAGCCAAGTTCTTCGTATTAGTAGCCTTAGCCTCATCTCCCTCTAGCTCTAGAACTTCCTTATTGATATATTGATTCAAGTCATTTCTTCAAGGATCGAGGAGATCCTATACTTCCATGCTCAGAAGTTGTCATCTCCCCAAGCTTATCATCAAGTTGGGTGTGATGAGTCATTTTGAAAAGAAAACCTGAAATGGAAATAGAAAACATTTAGATCTTACCGATTTGAGGTGTCTGACCTAGTTCCTGAGATGGTTGATCTAGTTGTTAGAGAAACCCTAATTTTCCAAACTTGGAATTTCAAACTTCTGATTGGACAAGAAGATGCACCTCTTCAAGGCGAGTTTTCCAATGTACTCCTTTTCTGAAAATTGTGGTGGGAAGCCTCTTAAACTTGATGCCCTAGTTTCTACCTGCAGTGTCCTGTAATGTCCTGTAGCCAAAAATTGAAATTCCACATCATGAGAAACTTCTTCCATAGAAATGTGCACCCTCCTATTGAGAATTTGATGGTCTTCCTTTTTCCACTAATCGATGGAGGGAAGTGCGCGGAACAGGAAGCCGTAGTTTTTTCAATTTCTTATGCAAAATTGCCTGATCTTGTTTTTGTCGTATCTCCAAAGTTTATTCTCCTCAAGGTCTGAAAATTCGCACTTAGGTATCATGTTCTATCTTCTTTCCCGCCCCATAGGTTAGAACAAAATTGGATTCACCAAGTGGGACTTACGATAATTTTACCAAGGTAACTATTTTGAGGATTGTTGAGGTTAGCGAACTTGTACGAACTTCCACGTGTCATTGTTTCACATTCAGGGTCTGAAAATTAGACCATCGAAACTAAATTTTGTGCCATATCTGAAACATCTTATCAAATTTGATTTGGACCTTTGTAGCCTAAGATATAGCAATTCTCCCTTGGTCCGTTGTTTATGACTGTATTTTGGAGGAGGTTGGAACCCTGATTTGGAGGAATCATATCTCCTAAAGTACATAAAGATTTCATCTTTGACCTATAAAAGTTTAAGCGTCTTAGCCTTCTCCAATCTAGAGTTATGTTTAAAGTCACAAGATAACTAGATTTTGTCTTCTAGGGTTTTTAGGCATGAAACCCTAAACTTTAGTAGCTTCCATTGTAGCAATATTTCGGCTACACAATGCCTTCTTTCATAGTGGCTCTGATACCATGTTAGTTTTTCTAAGTTAATTTACTTAGGATATTTATCTGAAAGAATAAAAAGTACAGTAATACATCAAAGAAACACAAGACACCGAGATTTTCATCGGGGAAACCATACAGGAGAAAACCTTGCAAACTTCCTCATAATATTTTGTTCACAAAGACAATATCAACAGATGGAACGACCCAATAACAATATGTCTTCTGCAACTTTCTCTCTTCTCCTCATTGTCCTCTCTCTCCTAAAGCGCACATGAGAGAGTGAATGAGTGTGTTTTAAATAAGGAGGGTGCCTCCCTATTTATATTCTTCCATTGAGTAACTAACTCCATTAACTAGGTCGGCCATGTAACCTTTAGGGCCGACCTACCTAGGAATACACAAAGTACATTTTGCTTTATTTAACCTAGGGAAAATTGCCCCAACTTACAACATAGGGTTTACCTCAATGACCATACATAATGATGACTTCCCGAAAGGAGGGAAACACATCTCTGATGGGGGTACAACAATATACAACAGTAATATACATCATAATATATTCTGAAGTTATAATTACATCAACAACTGGAACTTAGCCATTGCATGCATGACAACCAACATCTTATTGTCATAAATAGAATACAACCTTTCATGGGGTTGTGATTTTCTGCTCTCATAGGCAATGGTATGCCTTGCTTGCATCAAAATAGCTCCAATGCCTTCCCCCAAGGCATCACACTACAACACAAAAGACTTGGTGAAACTAGGCAATGCTAACACCAGAAAGATGCTCATTATTTCCTTAATATTTTGGAAAGCTTATTCTGCTTCTAGGCAATGCTAACACCAGAAAGATGCTCATTATTTCCTTAATATTTTGGAAAGCTTATTCTGCTTCCCCATTCCAACTGAATGCCCCCTTCTTGGTTAGATCTGTTAAAGGTGCAGTGAAGTTGGAGTAACCTTTGACAAATTTTTGGTAGTAGTTGCATAGGCCAATAAAGCCTATCAACTCAGTGAGGTTTCTTGGGCTTGGCTAATCCAAGATGGCTTGGATTTTCTCTTGGTGCACCTTGACCCCTTCTTGGTAGATCACATGGCCAAGATAGAGTAGTTCAATCATGCCAAGCTCACACTTGGACAACTTAGCATAAAAAAATTGATCTGTAAGTATAGTTAGCACAACATCTAAATGGAGCAGATGATCTTCCCATGTCCTACTATAAATCAAAATATCATAAAAAAAACAAGGACATGCTTACGAAGATGCTCACTAAACACCTTGTTCATGCAAGATTGGAAGGTTGCCAGAGCATTAGTCAAACCAAATGGCATGACCAAAAACTCAAAGGGACCAAAATGACAATGGAAGGTTGTCTTTTGTATGTCATCCTCCCTCATTCTAATTTGGTGGTATCCCGATCGAAGATCTATTTTGGGGAATAATTTTTCTCCATGCAGTTCATCCATCAACTCATCAATCCAGGGAATTTGGTATCGATTCTTTATGATTTTCTGGTTCAACTTCTGGTAGTCTATACACATTCTAAGTGGTCCATGCTTCTTCTTCACCAGAACCACCGAAGAAGCAAAGGGGCTAGAACTTGGTCCAATGAGACCCAAATAAAGGGGTTCTTTGATGGTCTTCTCAATCTCATCCTTGAACTTCTTTGAATGCTTGTAGGGGTGAATTTTTATGGGAAGTGTGCCAACTTCCATCTCAATTTTGTGCTCAATGACACGATCCAATGGCCTGCCATGTGGGAGATTTTCAAAAACCCCCTTATGCTTATGCAGTAGCGTTTTTATGTCTTTGGGCTTGTAAGAAGCATTGATAGAAGTTCCCTCAGTGGTTATCAAGCACTCAACAACCCATTTAATGTCTTCATGTTTCAAGATAGCCCTAATGCTGTGAGAAGAGACTAGTTGCTTTGGATAAGTGTTCATACCTATAAGAACAACTTGTTTTCTATCAAATCCTTTAAACTTAATTTCTGGGACTTGATAGTTCACAGTATGTTCACCAATGGAAAATAACCATTGGACTCATAGCACTACATTGGTGTCAGCTACATCCACCACATAGAAAGTACTAGTAACTGTATAGTCCCCAATGGTCACTTGTAGCTTGGGAATCCATTTTGTGCAGCCCATGGAGTGATTCCCAGGGGTTATGATAGTGAATCCATCAAAGGATTTTGTGGGAGACTTTATTTTCTCTACCATTGCAGTGTCAATGAAATTCTAGATGTCTCCTCCATCCACCAAATTAGTAGCTTTCTTCACTTGAACTACTACTTTGAATTGGAGAGTGTGAAATCTAGGTACCCCGGAGTGGGCCCGAACATAACAACAAATTTTACTATGTCCGGTTGTGGTTGCGCCTCCTCTTCAGTTCATTCAAAATTTTCTTCTGCTTCTATGGGTTGGTCATCATCCTTTCCTTCATAATCACCTTCAGATAATACTTTAATAAAGTGTGCTTTCCCCTTAGCACATTTATGGCCCGGAACCCAAGGTTCTTGGCAGGAAAAACAAATCTTCTTCCTCTTTAGTTCATCCTAATCTTTGTAAGAGTAATCTTTCTTTCCAGGGGCAGGAAAGTTCCTCGCCAGAGGTCTTTGATTATGAAATTTATGGGGCATGGGGGTCTTGGGAGGATACTTGGTCCTTGGAATCACATCTTGTAGGTCTCTAGTTCTTCTCACCGCTTCTTGTAAGGTTGAGGGTCAATAAGCTTTCACCAATCCTTTCAAAGGTTATGCCAATCTTTATGTGAAAAAAAGGATCAACCTAGCCTCTGAGATATAAGTGACCATCATTGCTCATATTTGGAATTCGGATATGTATGCTATGATTGAAAAATAAAGTTATGCTTTGGCTAGCCTTGAACAATAAACTCCTAAACTGGGAAGTGGGCCACAAAAAAGGATGGGTGGGACCTAGCCAATGTGTTTTTTGCAAATGTCACGAGGAAACATCCTCTCACATTTTTATTGAATGTGTGACAATATGTAGCTCAGGTTTTAAGAATTGTCTAGAAGGAGTTAAAGCCCATGTCTTCTTGGACCAAAAATTGCTTAGAAGATTGCTAAAAGATTGGTTGGCAGACAAGGCACTGAAGAGATTTGAAGAAACACCAAGTTTTCTAGTTTCGAGCATCTGGTGGACCTGTAACTCAAGTATATTTAAAGACAACGACATTCCTCCTAAAGTAACATCAAACATCATTATGAACTTGTCCAAAGAGTTTATGACATATATGAAAATTAAAAATCCAAGACTACCTTCCATACCTGAGTTAGACTTTGGAACTCCTTGGGGTTTCTTGATGGAGTCTGTCAAGGGCACCCTCTAATTTCTGGGGCAGGGGTTGTTCTTTATTTGAAGTAGAAACAATATATTCAAGTTCACTATGCTCCCAAGAGGGATATAAATAAAGAGTTGAATTCATAGCACTCTGTACTCTCATTGGAGGTTGCCACTAAACAAGAGCAACGCCTCAAATCATGGGGGAGTCCAAGATGGTAATTGATTGGGTTCAGCAACAGGCATCTGCTTGAGATGTAAGACTGCAACCTTTGCTTCACGATATCACAAGCACACTTCAATCCTTTGAAGGCTCTCGTTCTGTCATATTTGTAGAGAGTTTAATGCAAAAGCGAACTTGCTATCGAAGGAGGCATTGTCTATTTCCGCGCGACGTTTTGGCTTATATGAGTTCCTCGATAATGAAGAGACATAATCAATTTTCGTTGACAATTGCTGATATGGATAGCCCTTTTTGTATTTTAAATATATAAGTTGTAATATAAAGACTTTTTAGGTGTTTTGGTTGAACAAATAAGGATATAAGTGAGTCTACTCTCTACTCTTACAAAATGATTAGTTGTAATATGTCTTTGATAACTGAAACTCTATCTTTTTAAACTGAAACATATGTTTATCTCTTTTGAATATAATTTTTTGAGATGTTTAACTCTTTTGAATATAATTTTTTTTTCAAAGAAAAAGGTTTTGACTCAATTCATTAAATTTTAATCTTTTTAAATTTTTTAAAATTTTAATTTATTATGTTTCAAAAAAAGTTCTTTATGCTAAAAAAAAAGTTTTAATCCATTTAAATTTAAAATTTATTACGTTTAAAAAGATATATAAAATTTACTGAATAAAATATATTAATTTTAATAAGATTACCTTTTTACATATTTTTTATTATTATTAAATGTTTAAAGGTTTTATGTAAATTCAAAGATTTCATAAATCTTTGAAGACACTCCAAATAAAACTACCAACGGCTATCATTAAAACTATAACCACTACCAAAACACATTCACCAGAAGAACCATTGGATAATTTTTATTCTGCCCCTAACCACCAGGGGCTTCATCGAAAAAAATATCAATCAGATAAGAACGGCTGAACAAATTTGGAGAACCTTCGAATTTAAGCGATTTGATTGTGACAACGCGTCTTCCGCATGGAGCTTTCCAGGAGCTGCTTTGTACTAATCGAGTTTCCAAAGAAGAATGAGGGCGGGAGGGCTCGCCTAATTTGCGACGAGTCTCCCTGAAAGAAGATTAAGAAGTAACTATGGACTTAAAAAAACGTACAAATGATTGGGACTGCACTGAACAAGCCACCAAATTCTCTGATTCTGATAAAAGAACTAACGTCCACGCAGATTCGCCAGAGAGCAGCTATGAGCCAGCTGCAAATCCCAGGTGCGCAAACACGTGCTCAGCAATTCCCACGTTGGACCACAAATGCTTAGCAGAACATTCCACTGCCAAACGGCAGACACATGCTCAGCAACTCCCCCATTGGACCACAAATACTTAGCAGAACATTCCTCTTCCAAAGCACCCGATACAGCGGATCTGAGATGTGTTTGATGAAATCAAACAAAAACTGCCCATATGGGCGAGAATGAAAGCAGAAGCAAACGATCAGATAGGACCAACTCCTCCTCATCGCCATCACTGCATAATCATCATCTTCAACTGTCAATTTGCTCAGAATTTCATTTTTGGGCAATTAAAAGAGATCTGGAGAAAATACAGAACAGCAATTGCAAACAATGAATCCCATTGCCCATGTCTGATCCTACATTCGATACTACTGAATTTGCGTCCAGAGAATATGGCTTGGGATGCACAGAAGTTTATAACATTACGAGCAGAAAATATTCAAGAGGTCCATTAAGAATATTTGATCTATGGACTGCAATCTGGCCTAAAAAATAGCATGATTTTCAACAAGTTCCGGTAGATTTGCCGGACGGGTAACGAAGAAATCCAGAATACTATATCCATTGGTAAAAAGTCAGGGCTCATTGAAATGCCCGGTAGGCTATGGGAAGCTTTCTGATTGTTCTTCCTGATATCCCTATTAGGTTTGAATGTTAATACTCATGCATGCCAATCTGCTCATAGTAGAGATAGTCCATTGGATTTATATTTGGGTTTGTTCTTCAGTTGAATTTGGGAGATATGAGCATCTGCAACTAATTATGCAATAGCAGTAAATAAAATAGGAATTTACTTTATGGGTTCGACGCTTAATACAAGATCTGAAGTAGGATTTCCAGTGAGCTATGCATTGAATTAGTCCTCAGGATTGAAGAAGACGTGCAGGCTGAAGCAGTAATAAAATCAAGTTACCGGACTTTAGAAGTACCCCCAAATGAATTTGATCCTGATTTATTGTTAAGAATTGCCATCAACCTACCACCGGGAAATAGGAATTTGCTTTTGCTGGTTTAACAGCTATAATAATTTGAAGTTGGATTAGACCTTGGATTAGCCCACAGAGTTACAAGACATGGCAGACTCACTGCCTGGTTGTTCTTCCCCTTGCCAGCCTCCACCTGCTGAGCTCAAACTCTACCAAACTTTCATATTTTCAACACCCATCTTGTTCACTTTGATTCTGCTTCTGCTCTTTTACATGCTGTACTTGCGAAGGCAAAGAACCACATGGGCAGAATCACATATAAGTGCTCGATTTTTTGCTCGTGGATTTGTTTACACTGTGAGTTTCTTACCCTTAGTCCTTTATTGCAATTGCAAAGTTTAATGCACTTTATGTTATCTCGTTATTTGGGTTTTTTTTGCTACCGATTCAGATCAGTTCTATTAATCCACAGGATAATGAAAATTGTAGTGGAAAGAAGCAGAATTATTTATACAGCTACAAAACATTCACAGTATAAAAAGTCCCCCAGAGACTGGCAGTCTATTGTCATCCTGATCTTTCTGGAATGAATTGCAGCCTTCTGAGCGTGGACTCGACAAATCATTTAGGGACATGCTGCCTACAATAATTTTTGACGAAAGTGTTGCAGCTATGTTAGAAGATACGCAGTGAGTAATCTCTATTCTTTGTTCCAATTTACAACATCGTTTTCGGGCATATGTGGGCACTTTTTTGGCTTCATGAAATTTTAAGATCTGAAGTCTTTTTTGTTTAGGCCAACATCATGGATTCATTACCTTGAGAAGCCAATTTTTAATATATTGCAGTTCTTGTCTTTAGATCCCATTTCTTTACCTCAAACTGTATTGGGTCAGGCAGATTTTGATGAGGTAATGGAGTCAACCAAAGTCAATGTGAGAGATCAAATAAACAATAGATTGGCTTGTGGAATGATACAAAAGCGGAGATCCATCTTAACCATACTCTAGAATCTAGAAGCAGTTTGGTTCAATTTTACCTTTCACCAACTCTTGAGATCATGTGAACTAATTTCAAAAGGTTTTCACTCATATGCTGTCGATAATTGGTTGATGCTGTATCCATAAAATGGACATGTTAGTTGATATCGCTAACAGGCTTCAGCAATGGGCACCTGTCAATTATTATTAGAAAAACTTGAATTAAGTATGAATTTATAAAATAGCACAATCCACTTTATTGCTGTTTTGTTTTTTATGGTGTGCCCGATTGCATTTCCTTAAGAAGAGGGCCTATTTCTTGTCTCAGTTTTCCACTCTGTTGATTTTTCTGAGCAGCATCGAGAGCCATTCTCTTAGGAGAATGGGACCACCTAGTCCTGAACCACGGTGAAGACTCAACCCAACGTTGAGTGACCATTCTGTTGAATGGTAGATATCTGGTCTGGGACCATGATATAGACCCAGCTCTGCCCTGGTAGACTCAACCCAATGTTGAGTGACCATTTTGTTGAATGGTAGACATCTGGTCCAGGACCACGATGTGGACCAGTCTAGTACTGGTAGACTCAGCTTAGTTTTGAGTAGCCATTCTCTGGGAGAATGGAGACTCTTGGTCTGTTACCAAGTATTTGGCCTAGGGTCAAATTATGCAGCCCATGGCTGAGGCACCTGGTCTGTTACCAGGAAGGCACTGCAAGCCCTAGACTGGGTCTAGGCATGTGTGACACACTAACCCTTGATCTATGGGCTTTGTGTACTTCTCCAAGGATTAGCTACCCTTGGTTAAGTTACCCTAGTACCAGATCTAGGTGTCACAAAGAGTGTGAGATAAAAGCATTAGTAACTCTCTTGGTTTATGATGATGTACTTTTGGAATTAAAAGGACCACAAGGGCACTTGGAAAAAGGCTAAAGATAAAAGTCAAAAATACATAACTACTTTTTGACCACAGGTAAAAGTTAAAAATACATAAGTATTTTTGGACCACAGGGGAAAGTCGAAGTTACATAAGGACTTTTGGTAAAAGTAAAAAATAAATAAAAGGCCTTTTTTAGTAAAAAGGTAAAAGTGAAATTAGGAAAAGATTAAAATATTGTTATTTTATCTTTTCTAATTTTGGCCCACTTACAGGTGAATGAAGACTATAAAAAAAGATCAAGCCTTCTCATTATTGCACACACAATTTTTCTCTCACGGGTGAAGCTTCTATTACTGAAGAAGACTGTTTAATGTGCTTGCCTCAGCTAGGGCATCCATTCTCAGAAAACCCTCAGCTAGGGTTTTATCAACAAATCTATCTTCAGCATTTTTCGGACAGCCACCTTCAGCATTCACTTTTCTCTGGCAGCCTTCTTCATTTTTCAGGCAAATCGGGCAGTTGAGATTTTTTGTGGGCAGCCCTTCTTCTGTTTTCGTGGGCAACCTCCTTTCTTTTCTGGATAGCCCGCAATTGGCAATGGGCTGCTACAGCAACATACCCGGGCTGCCTTACAGGCCACGAGCTGCTACAACAGCACCGGGTAGCCTTATAGGGGCCACAAGCTGCTACAATAGCATACCCGGGCTGCCTTACAGGCCACGAACTGCTCAACAACAGACTCGAAAGCCCATTTGGGCTAGCCCTAGGGTCTAGGGAAGACCCTAACCGCCCACAGCAGTAGATCTGCCCCTTGGGCAAATAACCCATTTTCGGACAGCCAAACAGAAGAACAACAAATCCGTACAGACGGGCAGAGGCAAGCTTTTTCCGTGCAGCAGACATACACTGACAGAGATCCAGGCAGTTGGTAAAATCCGGGCAGGTAAGAAGTTAATTCTGGGCAGCTTGTTTTAACTTCTGTGCAGTAAATATTTGGTTTTCGGGTAGGCCCTAATTGTTTCCGGGCAAATCTGATATGTTCTAGGCAGGCCCTAATTGTTTCCGGGCAGATCTGAAAATTGCCAAATCTAATAATTGTTTTTGTTCAGATGTGATCATTTCTTTTACAAATCTAATAAAATCCGGGCAGATCTAAAAATTTATTCGAGCAAACTGTTTTGGACAGTCTTGATCATTTCCAAGCAAATCTGGAAATTTGGGCAGCTAGGGTTTGAAACCCTTGTTCTGATTTTTGCTGAGAAAATTTGACTGTAAATTGTGGTCAAATCCAGATTGGGGTTTGAAGAAATTTTTGAAGAATTTCCTAAGTCATCTCATTTACAAGATGAGCTACTAATGCTTTTGGGGTTTTTGTCCTTTGAAGGTTTCCCCAGTGAAAAACTCTTGTGTCCATTGTATTGATGTGATGAATGTTATTTTACTCTACTTGTTATCTGTTTAAGTTTATCTGCAAATTGTTTAAGTTATATGCTAATGCTAAAATTCAACATGGTATGAGAGCTTAGCATGTGAAAACACAGTAAATGGACACTGCTGTTGTTTTTCACTAGATCTTGGGATAAGATTTGCAGATCTAACATTTGACTAAGTGACAGAGATGGCCACCAATGGTTTCAAACCGGAAGAGAAGCTCTATGGTTCAACCAACTTCAACTCCTGGAAAGCCAGGTTGACAACCATTCTAGATGAGAATGACTTGGATGACATTGTTCTTAATGTCACAGAAGAGCCAACAACAAATGTTGGTAGGCTTGCTTACAAAAGGAAGCAAGGTAAGGCTAGAAGAATAATCTATGATTCTGTCAGAGAGTCATTAATATGCGCAACATTACATCTTTAAAGACTGCTAAAGAATGCTATGATACTTTGGTCAACCTCTATGAAAAGAAGGCTCCCAGTCAGAAGAGAGTCTTGAAGAAGAGGCTATGAACTTTGAAGCTGAACAAAGATGAAAGCATTGGTTCCTTCTTCACAAAGATTGCACAGGTAAGAGATCAACTCATTGCTATTGGTATTACTGTTGATGATGATGACCTTGTGCAAACAGTGGTTGATGGTCTCCCAAGCTCTTGGTAAACTTTCATGGCATCCGTCTGTGGACGAGAGAATCAACCAACCTTTGAAAGGATTTGGCGTGATTGGATAGAAGAAGAAGGAAGGAACTCGGACAAGGTAACCAAGGAAGGTGACCTTGCACTTGCAGCAACGACAAATAAATTCAAGAAGCCTTTCCCTCAGCAAAAGAAGGGAAAGAAACCTCAGGGTAAGTTTTATGGCCTGTCAAAAGTGGAATGTTATAGTTACCACAAGTTTGGACATTTTGCTAGAGACTACAGGCAGAACAGGAAGAAACCCAAGCAAAGGTTTCAAGCATCTGCTGCAAAAGCAGAAGAAGAGGAAGAAGAAGATGAAGAACCAAAGAAGAAGAAGAAAACCAAGGCTAACGAAGAAGAAGAACCTAAAAGAGAGTACTACCTGGTTTCTACTCACTCAGGTTCCATCACTGATAGTGCTACCTCTTGGTTGGTAGATAGTGGTGCCTTCAAGCACATGACAGGTAACTGTGAAGTTCTCACCAGTTACAGAAAGAAGAAGTTCACCACTCAGGTAGAACTTGGAGATGACTTCACTTACAAGATTGAAGGAGTTGGTTCTACCTCACTTCAACTTGGCTCAGGTACGGTTCTTCATATTGATGATGTCTTATATGTTCCTAGTTTAAAGAAGAATCTTCTATCTATTGCTAGCTTAGAGGACAAGGGCATTAGAGTCCTCTTTATGGACACGAAAGTCCTTCTATGGGCAAAGGATGAAGACCTAAGCTCGACAGTACAGATTGCGGTTCAAGAGGGAGGCCTTAACAAGGTTTCTGAGGATCCCACCCATGCAGTGGATCCATGTGAGCTGTGGCATAGGAGATTTGAACACCTTCTCTGCACAGCACTTCCAGGCTTACAGAAGATAGTCAGGAGAGATGTGGTCTTCCATGACAAAGTTGTGTATCAAACACAAGAGCTTTCAAAAGAAGATGAAGTACCTCCACTAGAGTTTCCAGTTTCAGAAACTCAGAGGGAGGAAGAGGAATTTGAGGATCAAATTCCAGATGTTTCTGAGAACACTAAAAATCCATCAGAAGAACTACTTAAAGTTTCTCCTTACAAAAGGAGATCAGCTTGGTATCAAGAAATGGTACAAGAAGGCGAGAAGCATAAAGCTCCTCTCGAGATTTTCAGAGAAAGACCACAGAAGTACTCAGGCCTTATGAGTCAACTTGACAGTACAAAACCTCCATCATATGAAGAAGCAACAAGTCAACAGGTATGGGTTGATGCCATGATTGAAGAGTACAGTTCAATCATGAAGAATGATGCGTAGGAAGTTGTTCCCGTACCAACAGGAAAGTCAGTAATGACAATTGCTCCTGTTGCCACGTATTCTACCTTTAGAACCATCATTTCACTTGTTGCATTATTTGAATGGAATTTACATCAAACATATGTAAAGACAGTTCTCCTCAATGGCAAGATTGAGGTGGAAGCTTATGTTGAACAACCTGAAGGCTTTGTGAAGAAAGCCTTGTATGCTCCAAGAGTTTGGTATGGGAAGATGGATGGATTGCTCCATGACTTGGGATTTTCCAAGAGTACAGCTAAGTCTAACTTGTGATCATGTCTTGACACTTGTTCTATATGCAAATAACTTGTTCCTTACAGGTGCTGAACAATTGATAGAACAGTGTAAGAGGGAGCTTACCTCTGAATTCGAGATGAAAGATCTTGAATTAGTGCATTATTTCCTTGCCTTAGAAGACTTGCAAAAGCCAGGCAACATCTTCTTGACACAAGGAAAGTATGCAGGAGACATCTTGCAAAGATTTGGGATGCAGAATTGTAAGTCTATGGGCGTACCCATGACCATCAACTTAACAAAGTTGGGTGACTCAGCTACCGGTTCACATAGTATGGACTCTACTCTGTATAGACAACTTTTTGGATCCTAGATGCACCTCGTGCATATGAGACCAGACACAGAGAATGCTCTGAATCAGTGCATGTCTAACACTTATGGGCTCAGGGTTACTTCCAGCAATGGAGTAATGTTATCTAGATATACTGATTAAAATTGGGCTGGCATTGCAGTTGACCGGAAAAGTACCTCTGGTTATTGCTTCAGTATGGGATCAATAATGATCTCTTGGGCCAGCAGGAAGCAGGATTCCATAGCTCAGAGTACAACTGAGGAAGAGTATATTGCTGCAAGTGATGCCTGCAAGGAAGTAGGTTGCTCAGAAAACTAATATCTGATTTGTTCGGGGGAAAGCTTGACTCAACGATCATCCAGTGCGATAATCAGAGTTGCATAAAGCTTTTGGAGAACCCAGTGTTTCATGTTAGATTGAAGCACATTGAAATGAGGTATCATTTCATCAGAGAGGTGCTCTGAAATTGCAGTACATTCGTACGGATGAATAGATTACAGATATCTTGACCAAGCCACTGTCAGCATCAAAGTTCGTGTACTTTCGTGACAAGCTTGGTATCGCAGAGAATGCCTCTCTGGCTGAGAGGGAGTGTTGATTTTTCTGAGCAACATCGAAATCCATTCTCTTAGGAGAATGGGGCCACCTGGTCCGGGACCACGGTGAAGACTCAACCCAGTGTTGAGTGACCATTCTGTTGAATGGTAGATATCTGGTCTGGGACCATGATATAGACCCAACTCTGCCCTGGGTAGGCTCAACCTAGCGTTGAGTGACCATTCTGTTGAATGGTAGACATCTGGTCTAGGACCACAATGTAGACCAGTCTAGTACTACTAGACTCAGCTTAGTTCTGAGTAGCCATTCTCTGGGAGAATGGAGGCGCTTGGTCTGTTTTCAAATATTTGGCCTAGGGTCAAATTATGCAGCCCATGGCTGAGGCACCTGGTCTGTTACCAGGAAGGAACTGTAAGCCCTAGACTGGGTCTAGGCATGTGTGACACTCTAACTCTTGATCTATGGGCTTTGTGTACTTCTCTAAGGATTAGCTACCCTTGGTTAAGTTACCCTAGTACCAGATCTAGGTGTCACAAAGAGTGTGAGATAAAAGCATTGGTAACTCTCTTGGTTTATGATGATGTACTTTTGGAATTAAAAGGACCACAGGGGCACTTGGAAAAAGGCTAAAGATAAAAGTCAAAAATACATAATTACTTTTTGACCACAGGTAAAAGTTAAAAATACATAAGTATTTTTGGACCACTGGTGAAAGTCAAAGTTACATAAGGACTTTTGGTAAAAGTAAAAAATAAATAAAAGGCCTTTTTTGGTAAAAGGGTAAAAGTGAAATCAGGAAAAGATTAAAATATTATTATTTTATCTTTTCTAATTTTGGCCCACTTATAGGTGAATGAAGACTATAAAAGACGATCAAGCCTTCTCATTATTACACACACAATTTTGCTCTCACAGGTGAAGCTTCTATTACTGAAGAAGACTATTTAATGTGCTTGCCTCAGCTAGGGCATCCATTCTCTGAAAACCCTCAGCTAGGGTTTTATCAACAAATCTATCTTCAGCATTTTTCGGACAACCACCTTCAGCATTCACTTTTCTCTGGCAGCCTTAATCATTTTTTGGGCAGATCAGGCAGCTGAGATTTTTCGTGGGAAACCCTTCTTCTGTTTTCGTGGGAAGCCTCCTTTCTTTTCTGGACAACCCGAAATTGGCCACGGGATGCTACAACAACATACCTGGGCTGCCCTACAGGCCATGGGCTGCTACAATAGCACCGGGTAGCCTTATAGGGGCCACGTGCTGTTACAGCAGCATACCCGGGTTGTCTTACAGGCCACAGACTGCTCATAGCAGACTCGAAATCCCATTTGGGCTGGCCCTACGGTCTCGAGAAGACCCTAACTGCCCATAGCAGTAGATCTGCCCCTTGGGCAGATAATCCATTTTTCGGGCAGCCAAACAGAAGAACAATAGATCCGTACAGACGGGCAGAGGCTAGCTTTTTCCGGGCAGGTAAGAAGTTAATTCTGGGCAGCCTGTTTTAACTTCTGTTCAGTAAATTTTTGGTTTCCAGGCAGGCCCTAATTGTTCCTGGGCAGATCTGATATGTTCTGGGCAGGCCCTAATTGTTTCCGGGTAGATCTGAAAATTCCCAGATTTGATCATTTCTTTTACAGATCTAATAAAATGCAGGCAAATCTAATTCTGGGCAGATCTGAAAAATTATTCAAGCAGACTGTTTTGGAAAGTCTTGATCATTTCCAAGCAGATCTGGAAATTTGGGCAGCTAGGGTTTGAAACCCTTGTTTTGATTTTTGCTGAGAAAATTTGACTGTAAATTGTGGTCATACCCGGATTGGGGTTTGAGGAACTTTTTGAAGAATTTCCTAAGTCATCTCATTTACGAGATGAACTACTAATGCTTTTGGAGTTTTTGTCCTTTGAAGGTTTCCCCAGTGAAAAACTCCTGTGTCCATTGTGCTGATGTGATGAATGTTATTTTACATTTGTTATCTGTTTAAGTTTATCTGCAAATTTTTAAGTTATATGCTAAGGCTAAAATTCAACACTCTTCCAACTAATTAGAAAATCTCAAGTCTCATTTGTCAAGCCATTTAACGAGACATCATTGATACCATTCATAAAATTACAGCACCTGCATAAAATTAATGAATTAGGCAAGCTAACAAGTTCTATATGCAGACCTAAGTCACACGGTTCGGGTTTGGGTTCCGGTTCGGCAAGGATTAGGTTCGGTTCAGGTTCGAATTTTCCGATGAGGTTCGGATGAGGTTCAACAATAGGTTCGACTATATATATATAAACTTTCTTCATATACTCCCCTTTAACTAATTTTCTACACCCCATGGCCCATAGGATTCAAAGCACTTAGGTCACTATTCATAATTTCGTCATATATACTTTGTTGTTTATGACATTTTTGCTTACAGATTTGAACTTCTCAGAGTAGGTTTTTGTGGTTTAACAACGGATTTACATGCTTCCCAAAGCAGTAGTTTGTTCTTAGGGGTAAATTTATGTTCTTACTTGTTGTTTGGTGTGTTCTATGTAGACTACAGGTCTGATATTTCAAATTACAAGAGCATTTATTTTATAAACAACATTAATAAATAGAGAGCATTTAATCTATAGACAGCATAAATAAATCAAGAGCATCTAATTTATAGACAACATTATATTTATAGATAACATAAATAAATAGAGAGCATTTAATTCATAGACATCATAAATAAATAGAGAGCATTTAATTCATAGACAACATAAATAAATAGAGAGCATTTAATTTATTGGTATTGTGTGTGTGTTTTTTTTTAATATGAATTTTTTTTTCAGAAAAAAAATTGAACCTCGAAATTTTTTTTCCTTTAGGTTCGGCTTGAGGTTCGGCTTTAGGTTCGGGTTCGGCTTGAGGTTCGCCTTCAGGTTCGGGTTTGGCTTTAGGTTCGACATTAGGTTTGCCTTCAGGTTCGGGTTCGACGAGGTTCGGGTTCGGCTTCAGGTTCGACATTAGGTTCGTCTTTCAGGTTCGGCGAACCTGAACGAATTTCAAATTTTTTTTTAGGTTCGCTGAACCTCGAACCTCAAGGATTAGGCTCGGCGAACCCTGTGACTTAGATGCAGACTAAGCATACATATAGAACACTTTCAAAACTGGAAGTAAATTCAGCAAAATCATCACATAAAAACTAATTTAAACACATCAATTACAGATTGAATACAACAGGCTCATCTTAAACATAAACTGGACAAGAGAACATGATTTCCCAGGGAGCATTAACCTCCCAGCCATAGGCATTCCTGCTCAAATGCCACTCCTGAACTATGCTATGAGATGAGGTCTCTGAAAAGGATTATGGGCTCTGTCACAGAATTCCCAGCAGCTACATACACGAGAACAGGTCCATGGGAGAAATGATTCAACTGGCACAACTGCTAGAATACTTGCTTAGCATAGTGAGAGCCATAACAGTTCTGGCTCTGAAGAGATAGGTAGTCTGCAGCAATTAGCAGGGAGCCTTTACTAGGCTACTCGCTAGAATAAGGAATTTCCATTAAACTGCATTTGCAGCAACTCCTGCCTCAATCAGTTAGTTTTCTAGATAATCAAGATAACTTGCAAACATGATAATCAATGGACTTAATGGATTCATGTAAAAGATATATCGTTTATTACAATGAAGTCATTTGATACAATGGAGTTGATCCCCTTTTATGTAATGGGCTAGGTAGTTCTACCATTACACTATTACAACTTTATTCTCTAATTATCATTTAATTAATAACATTACTTAAACCTTATACTCTAACACCCCATCTTAAGGATTACAGTACAATTAAAAGCATCAGTGAAAATACTCTTCAAATGCTTCTCTTTGACAAATAGTTCTTGGACCAGTAAGACTCTTTCAATTTTCTCCCTATTCCTCTGAAAGGTATAGCCTCCTAGCTATGATCCAAGTTTCTCAACATCATTGGACGCCATTAGCACTTGCAATGTCTCATAACCCTCATAAATATATGATGTCGAACTTCCAGATCCATAAGCATCTCGGACTATTGAACAACTATCTATCATCCACTGCATCCCTCTATCTGCAAAGTGTGGGCATCTCAAATAATGAAAGCATCATTTTTTTATTGTCCTTTGTTCTGATCATGCACAGGGGTAAAGGCCTCTCTGCTACATCAAAGAAAAACTAATACAAGGTTGAACATCAAATATCCCTATGGAAATATTTCCATCTGCTGAGTCACTGAGGTACACGACAAGGGTGCTCACTAATTCTCTAGGATAATGCTCTAAATACAGGGTTTATCTTACATCTGCTGAAAATAAAAACTGGAAATAACAATTAAAAAATAAATCTCTAATTTGATTTCAAAGATGCCCCCTCTGAATATAATAATATCACTTCTGCTGCACCACTCTGATTTTAACATAAGATCTATTGAAAACGAGCATGGGAAGCCTAATTCTTTCTCATACATAAATAAATTTTTGTTTGACTTCAAACAGACATTGGATCTTTGATTCGTCAAAAGCCTAACCATTTCTCTTTCATCTGTGGATCTGAATAGCCAGTGAGAGCTAAGGTAACCGCCAATGAGGTGGAGATAGGCTTTTTGATCATGACAACAACTCATGTCTGCATCTGATTTTAGACAGGAAAACGCTTATTATTTCCAAGAGGCTTGGTTTCAACATGACAGTAATCCCACAACATCCTATCTAGAACATCTATGATCTTTGACACCATGAAACTTTTTGAGCATTGTTGCTACTGTATGGAGTGTTTGTTTAGTCCCAGCCCCAAAAACTTGGTGATCAAATCATGGGTGCTCATGATTCTCGGGACTGTTCATTCCATTTCCTCCATTGCGTGCATTCCATTTCCTCCATTGCGTGCCCCAAGGCATTGTTTCCCACCTGTATCTCACCAAAAGTAAATGCAGTTAATGAAATTTTTACTCTACCAATTTTCCTAAGTTGCACTGAAGCAGACACGGATACGGGGGGTGGGGGTGGAAGCCAGATACGATACGGCAGGGAAACGGTATATATATATATGAAAAATTTTGAAAACCATAAGACATAAAAATCAATTAGATTTAGAATTAAAATGCATATGGCTGTAAAAACAAAACAAAAATACCATATTACCAAAGAATCAGAATCTGTCAATGCACACTCTGTTGACTGTTTAACAGTTTGAGAACAATAACAGAAATTTTCAAAATTAAAGCATGATCACTGGCTAGTGTTAACTATGATGGTTTGGAGAAATAGATGCACTTTAACTCATAAATTTTATGGACCAATGGCAGGCTGGCAGCATATATTTACTCCATAAATTTACAGTGCAAGGTACATTTTAATAGCAGATTTTCCAATATGGCTTGGGGGCATTTCCTGTAGAAGTATATACTTCAGGATTATGATATTTCAAATTTATCTGAAGCTCTCTGTAATGCCCTTTTAGACCTATCCTGTTTTCAATGTTCATGCCTGAGTATTCCTTTGACCAAATGTAGGCTTATGCACAATTTCACATAGTATCTGATAGCAAAATGATGATACATTGATATATTAATAATTTAATTGTTATCTTTTCCAGAGCTGAGAATTTTGGAATTTGGCGACATCTTTTTGGATAGAGATTAAAAACAACAATTTGTTTTATTCAGTCTCAGATTCATTAAAACTCAGTTAAAAAAGTAAAACTCCACTTAGCACTAAAGTTTTGGCCAGGAAAGCATGGCTTAACCAAAATTCAAAGTTGTTACAGAGTCGAAGCCTGAGAGCGATGATACAATGGATTCTCATTTAACCCAAGACTCAACCCGAATTAACGCTGTAGATGTGCCTTGCTCGCACGTCAATCTTCAGACTTCAACGTTTTAAGTTCAAACTTCGAAGTTAAGTCGCTGCCAGTAAATTTTATGTAATTTTGACTTGGAGAAGAGGCTTACGGTTCAATTTATTTTTGTATGGGGCTGATTACTGAGTCGCTGAGACTTTCATATTGAAACAAAATCAACAGCCAAGCAAGAAGAAAAAGGTCATACCTGTAAAAATAGCTTCACGCCTTCACCTGTTGCTCAAGCACTAAACCAGCAAGTCGCTCAACCTGTCGTTCTAGCAAGCCTGTTGGGCTGCTGGCTGCAAATCATTTTTAAGTTTCTATGCGTTTATGAGAGAGAGAACCACTTTGTTTACTAGATTGGACTTGTTGGAGGGGTAGTGGGCCATTTAAAGTTCCAATTAACACCAGTAAAAATTAAAATAATGAATTTTTAGAACATAAAAGAGATGAAACGTGTCAAGATTTGCTCGATACATTTCAGTTTTAGGGTGAAACTTATCACAATTTCCATGCAACGTATCAAGATCTGCCTGAAACGTATCAAGATTTGCTTGAAATGTATCGCAAATTGCTTGAAACATATCTGTATAACCTGAAACATATTTGTGCCTGCTTGAAATGTGTCACTGCCATTTCGGTGCTGTATCCCCTGTTTCAGTATCCAAAACAGGGAACAGCGTTTCCCAGGCTTGCTAACAACATTTGCAGTAACTTAGCAATTTTCTTGTTCGAATAATGCATTATTGTTTGGCATTCTATCTTTGCACTAGCATGGCTGCCCTTATGATTTGACAATAGTTCGATATCCTTTGAGAGCAGTAGCTAACAACTTTTTTGTCTATTGCTAAACAAGATTCAAGATCTTTCAGCTCTGATACCAAGTTAGTGTTAGAGTATGCAGTTTAATTCAAATATGTTAGATCTTTAATCTAATGCAATAGGATCACTGAAAGATAGACAAGCACAACATAAAAAAGAGACAAATTTTTTTATCTTGGGAAATCCCAAGGGAGAAAACCCAATAACTTCTTCAGTATAGATTCGTCACTAAGTACAATGTCAAACAAAGATAGAAAACCCAAAGATAAGATAACTTCTGTAGCTTCTTCTTCTATCCCAACGATCTTGTCTTCTTCTCTCTTGGAGCAAACCTGCTTGAACTTGTTCTGTGTAGAATTAGGGATAGCACCTCCTTATTTATATTCTTCAATCGGGTGACCTTTTTCCCCAACAGGTTCGACTTCTCTACTTGACTGGGCCGACTTCTCCTAGGGAGACTCAAAAATACATTTTACACTTATTTTTTTGGGGACTATTGTCTCGACTTACAACAGAGGTTTTACCTTGATATTCTTACATGACCAAATATAATAATAACATCTTCGAACAAAGGAAAAACATCTCCAAAGGAGGTACACCAATAATAAAATAATAATACAACAAAATGAAGAATATCTTCTGAAGTTACATTTACAACAACACTTCCTCTTAACAAGGAAGGTATTCTTCCGCCTCGGTCATCTCCACTACTAGACACAATCTATGGACATCATCATCATTGTTGGATCGTCATCATTGGATCATCACTGGATCATCATCATTGCTACATCATCTCTCATCTTGTCGACCATTGATTAATGACATCTCTCGAACCTATACATCATGAGAAGTTCTACAAAGCCAACCCTTTTTCATGCTGGATCTAGGCCTAGATCCCATCTAGGACTTCATCTTCCATAGAGCCAGTCCTTTTTTGTTAATATTTCAATGGTTATACAAGACTTAAAAACATTTAGCATCATAACATTATAACTATATACAAAAGGATCACTGAAAGAAAGACAAGCACAACCACACAAAAGAACACATATATTTATCCTGGGAAACCCTCATGGGGAAGAAAACTCAGCAAAACTTCCTCGGTAAAGACTTCAACCAAGTACAGTGTGAGACCCAAAGAGTAGGACTTATAAGACCCCAAGAATAATACTGGATTGCTTCCTCTCTCCCAGATGGACTACTCTTTCTCTCTCTAGCGCAACTACTGAGTTATGCTTGTCCAAATGAGGGAGGTGCCTCCCTTATTTATACTGATCACTGGAGAGGCCTAATAACTCAACTGGGCCGACCTATCCTCCCAATCAAGGCTGACTTGCCTTGGGAGACTCAAAATTACATTTTTAATAATACTTTTGTGGGTACTGCTAACCCGACTTACAATGGAGGTTTTACCTCAAGACTTTACATGACCAATTACATCAATGACATCCCTAATCAGAGGAACAACATCTCCGAAAGGGGTACAAAATAGAATATCTTCCACAGTTACATTTCTTTAACACTCCCTCTTAACAAGGAAGGTATTCTATAACACAACAATACATCTGTACAACTGACTGGTAAGTCTATACGTCATAGGAAGTTTTCACAACTATATCAACATTATTATTATCTGTGGAACATCACCATCACAGAGTATCACATCTCGATCATCATGTCACGAACACATTCACACGAGCATCGTATCTAGACACATCATCATAAGCATCGCATCACATCTCGTCGCATCGTCACGAACATCACATATCGTCGCATCATCACGAGCATCGCATCTCGTCGCATCATCACGAGCATCACAGCTTGTCGCACCATCACGAGCATCACATCTCGTCGCATCACATCTCATCGCATCATCACGACCATCACATCTCATCGCATGTATCCTTATCCTGAAGATCACCTGTGATAAACACAACATCACAACTTAATGCAAAATCTACCCATGAAGTTACGATCAGGCTCTCTATATAGTGACCAAACCATTGGGGCTCATTATTCTTCTTGTACATCCACAACTTGTTCCTCTATAGGAGCATACTAGAGCTTCACAGCTCCTCTTTGCATCATATCCCAGACTTTATGAAACACCAAGTTCTCTGCAACTCTAGTTGTCACAATAAATATTAATTGCATCTATCTCGACATTAAACAATCCTGCCATATTGATTCTCTACAGGTTGAATCATGCTACAATGTACTCATCCTCTGCTGTACTGAGGGCAACACTGGTTTGCTTTCTGCTAAGCCATGAGATCACACCTAATCCCAAACTGAAACATCATCCTGAGGTGCTCTTTCTAGCACTTCATCTTTGAGTCTACAATGAGTTCGTCCTGTCCTGTTAGGTCATCGACATATACCATTCTTCCGCATTCAACCTTAAAGTAAAGGTTGGAACCCACTTTTACTCTTGGTAAAGCCTTAGTTCATCAGGAAGTTGTCCATCCTGTCGTACCATGTCAAACTCAGAGATCTTCTGCAGTCACTCCCTCTGAAGCGGAGCATCATCCTCCCTCTGCATTTGTGCTTTATGTATCGAACATTTTGTACTGGAGTAGCATCTGCTGCTACTGATCTTCTATGTATCCATCTCAGGTCGCTGGATACCAAGATCCTTTATCTTTAACTTTGTTGACAAGTTACTTTTGCACCTATCTATGAGCTTGTCGTCCTCTATAAGCTTCCATCTTCAACCTTGTAGCAAAGGTTAAGATCTTCATCACTCTAGGTGATCATCAAGTTCCTCATGTAACTGGATGTCCTTATCCATGGGTGCCTTCTGAGCTGGTACAAAGCCTATTGTGCACATGTGGTTCTTTGATCGATATACACTTCTACTTTGTTGGAGAAGTGTGTCTGTTCAATGGAGTATGTCATGCCATAGTCTACTCCCTCTTTCTGAGAGAAACCACGAACCTTGCTTTGTATCCCTTGATGCTGCCATCTGCTGCATACTTGATCTTGTAGATCCACATGGAAGACACTACGAACTTCCCTTCAGGTCTCGAAACTGCATCCTAGACATCATTCCCCATGATCAACTGGTATTCTTTGATCATAGTCTTCTTCCATTTCTCCTTGGCTACTTCTTCATAGCATCAATGATGTCACTCAACAGTGCCACATAACTAGAGTGTATCCAAGTCCTCTTACTTTTGTTGGAAGTCACGTCATACTTTTCTTCATCTTGAATTATTTCTCGTTCCCAAGATGGTCTTCATCTCTCGAGGTGGATCTACCGCTCTCTCTAGGTCATATCATAATTCTTATATTCTTTTGAAGCTCTTTCTTTCGCCATGGTGTCTCTGACCCTAGGAGCTTCAGGTTCATTTTCATGTAGGTTTATTAGAATGAATCTTCTAACTGAACTATCGTCACTTGTTCTTCGAAACAAGTCTAATCCTTCTTTTCTTATAGGTGATTGTACACGATCTTTCCTACAAGTCAAATTCAGTTGCATGGTTAGAAACATTTCATAAGACATTCATAATGACAAATTCTTGTGCATACAGATATAATCTCATATAATCATGCAACTATTTTAGCCAATACAACATTCATCCATATCCCGTATACACACGAAGACTTTCTAGATGCCTTCCATCTCTACCATAACATTATTGAGATTGTGCACTAATCTCAATATGTCAGCAAAGAGGTTTCATTCTAGATAAGTAGCAATGGAATGTTGTATAGCACCATAGGCCACTTACCCATCATATGCATATTAGTAGTATATTGTTCATTAATGCAAACATTCTATAATGCATAACACATTTCCTTGAACATAGATATGTACACAACTAAACAAAGTTATTTAAGCAACTAGATATATAGGAAATGACAATTCAAATACTTATCTTTGTTTATTTGGTAGACTCAATCCTTATGTCCTTGCAAGAATAACTGGAGCCTTCTACTTCATCAACTGATTCTAGGAGCCTGTCTTTGTTTGTTTGGTGGGTGGACTCCTTCTTGATCCTTATGTCATTGCAAGAATAACTGGAGCCTTCTACTTCATCATCTGATTCTGGGAACTCGTGTACTGGTTTTGAGTGTCACTAACTGCATTCCTTCTTATCTAATGCTGAAGTGGATAAGAGTATGATCTTTGCCTTTACTAGTAGAATTCATTATTCTCATCACTTGAGGAATCTTCCTTTTCTTCTTTGAGTCTTTTATTAGTTGGTTCATGGTCTGTCCGGTCTCAACTTGAGTGCATTAAAAGTTTATTTAAAGAATGTGTTAATCAGCTTGTTGAATTCATGAAATAGCATTTACAGTTAATTGAATGCTTAAAAGCAGAATTGAAATGCAAAACTGAAACAGGAAATGAAACAAGCTGAAACAGAAACGAAAAACACTGAAACAAGAGTCACAAACAAAAGTTGATAACGGAGTTCACCCCCTCCACTGGGCTACGTCTCCGGGTCCCTCTCCAATGGGTACCGATCCAATTAATCTCTTTAAGATGGTACAAAAATGGTTCTGGAAACAACTTCAGCAACTGTAAACAGAATGCTGTACAAAGTCTTTAAGACCTCTCTTCTGGAAATTACAATTAGCCTTCGAAAGGCAAAGAAAGCTAAATTATAACAGAGAATGTCGACTTCAAAAGAAACAGCATCTGGGCACTTCGCAGCCTCCCCAAGTTTCTCGTAACAGAAAAACGAAGCTCTATGCTCTACACAATCTGAATCTCTCCCTCCGTCGCCCCCCTTAATGTGGCCAGCAAATCCTCTATTTAACGTTCAGTTCGAGGATAAGTAACGGGTCTTGATTCGTCTTTATCATCACAGCTGTTATCTTCTTTATTATCGTTACAACCATATGCTAAACTGAACCATGCAATCCCGCCAAATCGTTGCACAAGCGTTATGTTACCACGACGTTCCATATCCCCGAAACGTTGCAACTAACTCCACGCACATGTGTTGACTCACAACACGTTGCAATAACCGGCAACCGGGCTATGCCACATGTAACATAACCGTTTGATGTCACCACCACTTCACAAATGTCGCAGCATCCACAACGTCGCAGCATCCACAACGTCGCAGCATCGCAGCAGCCATAAATGTCGCAGCAAACGTGACCGCGCGGCTCTTCACGAACCAGGCGATGTTCCTCTTGACGGTGCACAAACTGCGCGGCCCATACTGCGCAAGCTGCGCGGCTCATGCAAGTTGCACGGCCCATGCAAGCTGCGCGGCCCATACAAGCTGCGCGATGTTATGTCGGACCGCACAACCCTTAAGGCTAGTCTCGCACTATGTTTAGCATATGTTATGTTCTTTGAATCATAGATTAATAGCTATTGTACCATATTGGATCAGTGTAATTTTGAAGATGAATAATCCACCGGATCATTCCTCCCCATTGGAGAGCTTTTGGACCACCAAAAGCCTGAGCCACTCTGCAAGTAAGTGAGGGTACAGCTCCCTCACTTTTCCAATCTCCATCCATCTTGCCTTGCTAGGATGAATGCCTTTAAGCCCCACGCGAAGGTACTCAACATTCCCCCTTCGTGAAGTCCTTATATTTCTGTCAAGAATAACATCATCCTGCAACTCTTTCATGTATTCAGGTGCCATATCATCAACTGAAGGAATCTATATGTTAGTTTCCTCATCTATGATCATAGGAGGCTCATACAATTTAAGATTCTCAACATTGACAACTGAATAAATTTGCATGTATGGAGGTAACTTCAAGCGAAAAGCATTAGTTCCAATCTTTTCCAAGATCTCAAAAGGACCATACCGGATAGGCTTAAGCTTTTTACCTTCACCTTTCATTCTTTCTTTGGTGATATGTAACCAAACTCTGTCACCAACCTGAAATTGATGATCAACTCGAGGCTTGTCATGCCTGGCTTCGTACTTTGCCTGGCTCTTCTCCAACTGTTCCTGAACTGCCTACTGCATCGCTTGGATTCTTTGAATGAATCTTAGAGCTTTATCTGCATCATGATGTCCATCCACTGCATCTTTGCCAAAAGAGAAGTCCATCGGTGTTTTTGGCAGATAACCAAAACAAGTTTCAAAAGGAGATCTTTTCGTGGAAGAATGGACTGCATGATTGTAAGCATGCTGTATATACTGCAACTGCTCATCCCAAAGTTTAGGATGTTTACTGCAATATCCCTTGAGCAGCTGAACCACTGTTCTGTTTACTACCTCTGTTTGCCCATCGGTCTGTGGATGAAAAGCTGTACTTTTCTTAAGTCTGGTATCCATAAGCTCCCATAAGGTTGACCAGAATTCTCCCAAGAACCGGGAATCCCAATCAGATACAATAGACATGGGTAGCCCAAAATGTACCCAAACATTCTAAAAGAATAGATGAGCTGTTTGTTCAGCAGTGATCTGTTTGTTACATGGCATTAAGATACACATTTTGCTGAAGCTGTCCACAACAACATATAGATAATCATGACCTTTTCTAGACATAGGTAGTCCTCCTACAAAGTCCATAGAAATGCTTTCCCAGGGACGAGAAGAAACTGGAAGAGGTGTGTACAAACCCAATTTCCTATTACTAGGCTTACTTGCACACATAACACATCCTCGTATATATTTAGCTATAGTTTCTTGCATCTGAGGCCAATAACAATGATTCTGCAATAACAACAGTGTTTTACTTACTCCAAAATGTCCTGCAATCAATGAACTATGTGCTTCTTGAATCACATGCACTCTCTCTTTTTCTGGAATACAGAGTCTACCGAGATGATAAAAGAGTTGATTATGCACATAATAGTTCTCTTCCTGTTTACCATGTATTAGTGATGCATATACTTTCTTAAAAATTTTATCTTCTGCATACTGTTCAATATAACTTTCATGTGTTAATGAACTGTTTTGAAGAATGATTGAAGCATTCGTAGGAGGCCTTGATAACATGTCTGCTACCTTATTATGAATTCCCTTTTTGTATTTAATTACAAGATGAAACTGTTGCAAGAATCCCATCCATCTTAAATGCCTACTTTGCTGTACTTTAGTTTGAGATTGTAGATATTGAAGTGGCTGATGATCAGTATGTATGACTGTTTCTTTTCCCATTATATAATGTTTCCACTTCTTCACACTCTGTACTAAAGCATACAACTCTTTGTCATAAGTCGGATAGTTACTTACCGCAGTAGAGAACGTTTCTGAATGGTAACAGACTGGCTTCCTCCCTTGCATCAAAACGGCTCCCATGGCAAACTCGCTGGCATCGGTCTTGATCTCAAATGGCTGCTGCAAATCTGGCAACGTCAGAACTGGTGCTGTGCTAATCCTTTCCTTCAAAGTGTCGAAGGCTCTCTGATGCTTGCCTCCCCACTGGAAAATCTCTTTGACGCTTGTCAACGCATGTAATGGCGCAGCAATGGAGGAAAACCTAGAAATGAATTTCCTCCAATACTGAACCGCACTCAGAAAACTTCTGATTTCAGTAACGATGTTAGGCCGTGGCCAGTTTACAATGACAACAACCTTGGTTGGGTCCACTCGCAGGTGGCCTCCACCAATGATATGGCCCAGATATACTAAAGAAGTTTTAGCAAACTCACATTTAGACATTTTTACAGAAAGCTTCTCCTTCCTCAGTACATCTAAAACTTTCTTCACATGTACAATATGCTCTTCCCAGGTTTTGCTAAACACTAGGATATCATCCAGATATACAATTACAAAATCATCAATGAATGGACGAAAGACATCATTCATGACCCGCATGAAAGTAGCAGGTGCATTACAAAGTCCGAAAGGCATCACAAGCCATTCATACAAACCCTGTTTTGTTTTAAACGTTGTTTTCCAGGCATCAGTTTCAGCAACCCGGATTTGATGATACCCACTACGCAGATCTAATTTTGTAAAGTAAGTTGCATGTTTCAACTGATCAAGCAAATCATCAATGCGGGGAAGAGGATACCTGTTTTTAATGGTGATTTTGTTAAGGGCCCTATAGTCAATGCACATCCTCCAAGACCCATCCTTCTTCGGAACCAAGACTATAGGAGAGCCACAAGGAGAAGTACTTGGCCGGATGACCCCTTTCTCAATCAGCTCCTGAACCTGCTTCTTGATTTCCTCGTTCTGCATTACAGACATCCGATACATGGCTATGTTCGGGAGTGGCACATCCTGCTGCAAATGTATCTCATGCTGAATCTCTCTCTTTGGTGGTAACCCCCTCGGATCTTGAAACAAATCATCATACTCAGAAATGATTTCAATCAGTTCAGATTTATGTTTAAGATCACATCCCTCAAAAGATTTAGAGATCTCATCATTTTTCATCTTAACCATTATTAACACAAAATTCTTTCTAGCATTTACCAGCCTCTTCATTTGTCCTGCAGAAACTATTGGTAGGTTTGTTCTTATCTTATGTGCTCGTACAATATATTCCACACCATCTTTAAAAAGATGATACTTATTCTGCTCTCTATAAAAGACTGCTTTCCGGTCATACAAATATGGACTCCCAAGTACTATTCCACAAATGTCAAGTGGTACTACATCTAGTTCTACCTCATCCATAAACTTTTCAGTGATTGCAAATTTCAAAACACATTTCTTTGTAACTTGCAATCGTGTATCATTAGTAACCCAACCAAGAGGATAGTGTTTTTCATGAGGCATAGTAACTAAATGCAATTTCTTAACCACTTCTTCTGATATCAGATTTACTTGTGAACCACTATCAAACAATGTATCAATCTTTGTGTGATTTGCAATGACACGAACATGAAACAGTGCACTTCTATTTTTATCATTTTGCTTAGAAGTAGATGGCAGATTTGTACTTGCACTAGAACTTGATTTTGCATCAATGGGAAGTGAGATACTTTTTATTCTTACCCTGGATTCCGACAGCTGTAACCTTTGTTTCATCACCTGAATCGGATCCCAAGTCTTGAATAACCGCTGCAGTAGCCTTTGCTTTGCCTTTATCTTTGCTTCCCCCGTACTTCTTTGGCCTTAACTCCGGATGAAATTTCCAACACTTAGAGACATCATGTCCCTTCTGACAATGCAAACATGTAGGCTTTTCACCCTCTTTCTTAACAGTAGCCATCTTCTTTTTCCCCTGATCTTTACCTTTCGATTTGCTGTCAAATTTAAAGGATTTCTTCACAAACGTATCATTAGCATGCTTACCCCTAGCTTCTAAATGGGTAGCTTGAACACATACATCATCCAAATTACTGGGGTTTAACATCAACAAAGTATGCTTCAAATAAGAATGCATGCCACCAATGTACTTAAAAAGAGTTTCCTGTGTATCTAATGAAACATTCAATGCAATAGCCCTCTTCCTGAATTCATGAGTATAATCTTGAATGCTTTGTCCTTTAGCTTGTCTAAACATTTGCCAACTCATAGTTAATTGCTGAATATGTCCTAAAGAATAAAATTGCTTCCTTAATACTTCAATGAATTCATTCCAAACTGAAATAATTTTACCATTCTTTCAAAGATCTTGCTGAATCTTGCTCTCCCACCAAGTAAGAGCCATACCACTCATCCTCAAAGTGGCCAATTGAATCCTGGAAGGGTCATCATTAATGCCCTGCACCCTGCAATATACTTCAAGCTGCTTGATCCAATTGTCTAACTTTTCAGCATCTAAATCTCCATTATAAATTGGCAATTCAAATTTAACATCCAATTTGAAATAAGGCATATTAGGATTTGCATTATTCAAATGAGAAGTATGAGAAGAAGAGAAAGTTTGATTAGTTTCAGGAGGATCACCATCACCTCCTACTCCTTTACCTTTTTCTTCCTTCTTCACTTCTGCATCTCTGGATGAAGATCCTTCTTCTTTCTTCTTCCTTTCTGCTCGCTCATCGAGTAGAATTTCCATCATGGCTTTCATGCTCATAAAAGCCTCCAAAAACTCAGTTTCTGGAATAACAGGTTTTTCCCGTTCTATATGTCCTTCTTCTTCCCCTCGTGGAGAAGACATGGTTCTTGAGAATGTTCTCCTCGAGCCAATCTCATGGTCTCCTTCGATTAATTCTCCTTCACCACGCTTTAACCTGGACCTGGTAAGCATTCACAAACTTGCACCAGCAGTTAACCTGCTCTGATACCATAATATGGTCTGTCGAACCTCAACTTGAGTGCATTAAAAGTTTATTTAAAGAATGCGTTAATCAGCTTGCTAAATTCATGAAATAACATTTACAGTTAATTGAATGCTTAAAGCAGAATTGAAATGCAAAACTGAAACAGGAAATGAAACAAGCTGTAACAGAAATGAAAAACACTGAAACAAGAGTCACAAACAGAAGTTGATAACGGAGTTCACCCCCTCCACTGGGCTACGTCTCCGGGTCCCTCTCCAATGGGTACCGATCCAATTAATCTCTTTAAGATGGTACAAAAATGGTTCTGGAAACAACTTCAGCAACTGTAAACAGAATGTTGTACAAAGTCTTTAAGACCTCTCTTCTGGAAATTACAATTAGCCTTCGAAAGGCAAAGAAAGCTAAATTATAACAGAGAATGTCGACTTCAAAAGAAACAGCATCTGGGCACTTCGTAGCCTCCCCAAGTTTCTCATAACAGAAAAACGAAGCTCCGTGCTCTACACAATCTGAATCTCTCCCTCCGTCGTCCCCCCTTAATGTGGCCAGCAAATCCTCTATTTAACGTTCAGTTCGAGGATAAGTAACGGGTCTTGATTCGTCTTTATCATCACAGCTGTTATCTTCTTTATTATCATTACAACCATATGCTAAACTGAACCATGCAATCCCGCCAAATCGCTGCACAAGCGTTATGTTACCACGACGTTCCATATCCCCGAAACGTTGCAACTAACTCCACGCACATGTGTTGACTCACAACACGTTGCAATAACCTGCAACCGGGCTATGCCACATGTAACGTAACCGTTTGATGTCACCACCACTTCACAAATGTCACAGCATCCACAACGTCGCAGCATCGCAGCCTCCATACCGTCGCAGCATCCACAACGTCACAGCATCGCAGCATCCACAACGTCGCGGCATCGCAACATCCATAACGTTGCAACATCGCAGCAGCCATAAATGTCGCAGCAAACGTGACCGCCCAGCTCTTCACGAACCAGGCGATGTTCCTCTTGACGGTGCACAAACTGCGCGGCCCATACTGCGCAAGCTGCGCGGCCCATGCAAGCTGCGCGGCCCATGCAAGCTGCGCGGCCCATACAAGCTGCGCGATGTTATGTTGGACCGCGCAGCCCTTAAGGCTAGTCTCTTACTATGTTTAGCAAAAGTTATGTTCTTTGAATCATAGATTAATAGCTATTGTATCATATTGGATCAGTGTAATTTTGAAGATGAATAATCCACTGGATCAGTTCATCATCTTCAGCGGTGTGAGCATGCGCAGCAACATATTCATTTCCCCAAAACTGCAAAATATTTGATGCCTTAGTTTTCTCTGGCAGTAGTGTTAGGTCAAAAATTGAAGATCCACAAAATGAGAAACTTCTTCCATAGACATATGCACCCTCCTAAGGCGAGTTTGATAGTCCTCCTTTTTCAACTGATCGATGAAGGGAAGTACTCGGAGGAGGAAGCCCTAGTTTCTTCAATTTCTTCTACAGAATTGTCTGATATTGATTTTGTTGTATCTCTGAAATTCCTACTCCTCTGGGTCTGAAACTTCGTCCTGAGATAGCCTGATCTGTCTACTTTCCAACCCCACAGGTTAGAGTAGAATTGCATTCACCAAGTGGGACTTATGCGAAGTTTCCCAAGGTGACTTGTTTGAGGACTATTCAGCATAGCGAACTTGTATGGACTGCCACGTCTCATTGTTTCAGCCTATGTCACATGGTTCGAGTTCGAATTCGAGTTCGATGACCTTGAAATTCGATTCGAATTCGATTTTTTTTATGAAGTTCGGGATGAGGTTCGGCATTAGGTTCGCCAATATAAAAAATTTCATATATATAATAATATATATAATAAAATATACAATAAAATAAATTAAGAAAATATATGAAATTTTATCATTATAATTTATGTTCAATGCCGCAACTTGCAAGTTGCAACCTCCATGTACATTTAAATGGTTTGTTTTCCTTAACATACGATTTGTATGGTTCAAAGGAGAGGCTTTTATTTAATTCATAAGATTGATTCTTTAATGA